>MJUU01036819.1:119504-131620 GCA_002080025.1 Modiolus philippinarum | reverse complement strand
TTTTTTACGGAAACCCAAAATTATTCAAAGGGCAATAACTCATAAAATACCATACCGCACAGTTTCGGTCTAAATGTAACGAAGTTCCGTCATGACTCAAGGAACATTTTACTCATTACTCTTAATCAGCTATCTTTTACGGTTTCCGAGTTTAAGCGATAACAAGATTTTTTGTTCGGGGGCAGATAACTCCGTTACTAAAAATAGGTCAAGATGCTTGACTCAGTTTTGAGATCCCACAGTGATGCTGATTTATCACACCAAGTATCGAAATGATATGTCGCGTAGTTTTTTCACAGCTTTTGCGGCGGACCAAAAAGAATAAAAAAAAAAAANATTACACTTCATCAGCTATCTTTTACGGTTTTCGAGTTTAAGTGATCACAAGGTATTTAGTGAAAAGGGGAAGAACTCCGTAAGGGAACAAAATTCCGAATGTGGCCCTCGACTACGAAAAGTTTATGTCTGCCCGGTATTTTGTGCGAAAGCTCAATTCGACATGTCGCGTACAGTTTTGGGCCGAAGAGTGTAAAAGTTGGTGGAAAAAAATAATAATAATAATAATCAGAAGAAATACTATAAGGTCTACCGAGAAGGTTCCAAAACATCATCATTTTCAAATCCCCATATTTCACTTCCGTATAGTAAAATTGGTTTGACAAGTTTGTCAAAAAGATCAAGTTGGCAGGCTATAGAAAGATTGTGTTCGCTTGCCTTTCGTATCAAATTATACATTGCGTTAGTTGTCTTTTCAGCCAGTTTTATTTTACACTGTTTAAATGATCCTGTTTTAGAAAAATACACGCCAAGGTAATTGAAATCCCTGACAATCTAGATCTCAGCATTGTCATACTTAAAATGTAGATTATTTGGTAATCTACCTTTACTAAATATAAGAATTTTAGTTTTCTCAACATTTACTTTTAGACCCCATCTGTTGCTGTATTCGTGAAATTTCTCTAGCGAGATTTGTAGATCTTTTGCGGATTCTGCCACAGGTACTGTATCATCTGCATATAAGAGTGCAAATAGCTTAACAAACAAATTCAACCGAGTTTCAATTTCGTCGCCAATGGTTAGTAAACCAGTTATATTTTCGGAGCTCAAACAGTTTTCCAAGTCATTCAAAAAGAGAGAGAACAAGAAAGGTGATAAATTTTCGCCTTGACGTACACCTACTTCGCAAGGAAAGTATTCTGACTTATAGCCATTATATACCAAACAAGATTTTATATTTTGATACATATTGAAAATTACTTGATATATTTTACCAGTAACATTATTCATTATCATTTTATGCCACAAGGCATTTCTTTGAACCGTGTCAAAGGCTTTTTCAAAATCTATAAATGCACAAAAGAGTTTTTTCTTTTGTGTTTCAATATTTCAAAGAATATGTGCAAGACAAACATCGAATCGAGAGTTGAATAACCTTCACGAAATCCGCACTGATTTTCATTTATCAAATTACATTCATCCGAAAATTTATTTCGTCTTAAGTTTAATATTGAAGTAAATAGTTTCCCAAAACAACTAACTAAAGTTATTGGCCTGTAGTTTTTGGGATTATACTTATCGCCCTTATTCTTATAAAAAGGTTTTATCGTTCCATTGAGCCATTCTTCGGGAACTTTTCCAGAATCAAAAATCATATTAAAGAAAATATAATATAAGTCAATGAATTGATCAACAGCTGCCTTTAAATATTCGTTGACAATTTGATCATCAGCACATGCCTTGTTGTTTTTTAGTTTTTTTATACATCTTTTAATTTCATCTTTAGTAATTGGGCCATTACGAGTTTCGTTATTATCTGATGGTTCAGTGTTAACATTTTCAGCATTACGGATGCTATCTGTTTTATCGCTGTCACAAGAGTTCAATTTTTTAAAGAAGGAAACTAGTTTATTGAAAACTATGTTTGGTTGATTATTGACTGACTGGTTTAAAATATTCCAGAATTCTCTTGAATCGGTATCTTTCATGGTTTCAATTTTTTCCCTGATGTCTTCCTATATCTTTTCTGCGCTTTATTCATAATTTTCTTATATTGTTTTTCGGATTCTTTTGCAAGAATACGATATTGTTCAGATTCCCATTTCTTTCTATTAAGTTTTTTAAACGTCGTCCTGGCTTTTTGACAATCATAATTGAACCAGGGCTTATTTTGTTGGTTTCTAAAACTTTTTTTCTTTTGCTGATTATTACATTTCACTCCAAATGTTTCTTTAGCAGAGTCTATAAGAATACTCCCTATCTCATTTGAAATGGAGTCTATATGGTTTTGTGTGATATAAGTTAAATTTTCTATTTGAGAAATTATCAAAGTTATTTTGTCAGTATCGATGTTTTTTTTCGAAAACAGAAGCTTTATCAGGATCCCACCTTCGAATTTTTCCGTTTTGGTTATCCTGTACATCAATTTCAGTGTTCTTATCTTTAGTACCAAAATTGGTCTTAGATTTAATGTTTAAAACAAATGGAGAGTGAACATCTGATAGCAGACTAGAAAAATCTAGAATTTCAAAATCAATGAAAAATGGCAAAAAGGGCAGGTTAAATATACAATAATCAACCAAACTTGCATTCCTGCAAGTCAGTCTACCATATTTATCCTTATTCGACCTCCCGTTCATGATAAAAAGATTGTTACCTCTACAGAAATCTAATAATTGATTTCCATAACGGTTTTTTGTTTTATCACAATTTTGCCTGTTTCTAGGCAATTTATATTAATCTAATGCGCACACCTCGTTTACGGAAATATCATCTATTTTTGTATTAGTTTCATTGTCTTGAATAAATATATAATCTTTATCCTCTGCCGTCCTAGCATTAAAATCGCCAACAAGGAAAATATTTTTACATTTAGTAGAAAATTGCAAATATTCGTTTTCTATTTCACTCATTGCATTTGCAGAAGAGTATGAAGTGTGTTCGGGAGGTATATATATGATACCTAAAATAACATCTTCGGTGGGAGATATAATTTGTGAGATTTTGCACCATAGGACAAATTTACAGTCAGTTTCAATTGCTTCTATGTTATCATGATAGCATTCTTTATATGCGATACTTATCCCCCCAAATTTAAATTTGCTAATTTTCTTCCTATTTTTCAATATAAATTTGTAACCATGAAAATTTATATCATCGATATCATCCGTTTTTGTTTCCGTGAAACAGGCAATATCATTTTGAGATAGAAGTTCTTAAAATTCTGGGTAATTAAGTTTGCTTTTCAGGCCACAACAATTAATACATAGTAAATTTAAACAGTGTGAGTCAGTTTTAGAATTGGATGTTTCTGTCACAGATTCTCTCTTCCAGTCCTACATTTTTGAAATAAGCGTTTCGTCATTTGGGATTGTTGTGTTACTAGAGTCTCTCCTTGTCCGCTTAAATGGTCTTGGAGGTACAGGAGGGAGATTATTTGTTGTCATTTGTGGATTCCTATTCAGAAGTACATCTCTAGATTCAATTCGTGGTTTTTGTTGTTCTTAGGTGTTATACAGTTTTCCGTTTATGTAGAGTCTATCTCGCACAAGCTTCACTTTTTTACCTTCATTTTTCGCTTGTTTTAATATCGGATATAACAGTTTTCTTTTCGTTTCTATCTCAGGAGGGAATTGTTCCGAAACCCCATAGGGTTTACCTTTTAGTCTGTATGTTTGACTGAGTACATGTTCGAATTCGCGCCTATAAATGAATCTTGCCACAATTGGGCAAACTCCGTTCATTCCTATCTTACCAAATCTGTGTATGTTACCAAATGATACTCGGTAACTAATTCCCAATTCATAATGAATAAAATCTTGTATTTTTGATGCACAATCCTCACCTGTGCTATAATGTATGCCCGAAAAAATTAAATTGTTTTTCATAGATCTGCACTTTAGGTCTATAACGGTCTCTTTGAGTTCCCTTATAGTTTCTATGTCCGGGGAATCACAATCTTTTACAACTTCGATGGCTTCTGTTCTCTTACTTATTGAATTAATATTGTCTGTATTTGCAGAACATTGCGCTATTACGCGGTCCACTAATTCCCAATCTCTTCAACACTATTTTCAATTTGGCTTGCAGTTCCTTTCAAAGCATTGTTTGCTGTTCGTTTTGTGCGACACGCCCAGATACATGTGACAATTTTTCAGTAATTTCCTTAATTGATTTTACTTCGTTTTCCATTTTCTCCATCCTGCTAACGAGGGCGTTCAGAATTTGCACCAGAATCACATTTGTCTGTGTGTTATCGGAATTGCCATCTATCATTTCTTTTGCTTTTTCAATTGCCGATTTCCCGTTTTTGTCCTCCAAGAAACAATTACTCAGGTGACTAATAAAACCTCGTTTAAAGCATCGGCTAATTGTTGTTAATTGCCCTTAGAAACGTCCAAAATCTCCAAAGAAATGATAATATAATATAATATAATATAATATAATATATATTGCAAGTAGGGTTATTCTTCATGTTTGTGTTTACTGGAAACATTTTTTTATTTATAATGTTAGGCTATAAAGTACACACAACGAAATTTGCCGCAGCTTAAATCGCTGCAGCTATTTTGTCTTAAATAAGACCCTAATGAAACATGTATGTATCATTTTCTATTTTTTTGCCGCTACTCTTGGTATGTTTACCGAAATAATCAAAGTTCAAAGAAAAATATTTTCCATAGACCTTAATGTTAATTTCACTCAAATTTTAAAGAAATTCGATGTGGGAGTGATTGATGAATGATTTACGCAAACCAACAAACCAATGAAAAGACACCAAAATGCATTACCGATGGATTACTTATTTGCATATAGGGTGCTTGTTTGTTGTTTATTCGGATGACCAATGAGCAAACAGAATTTTGATTTGTTTCCTAATTTACATAAAAATGCTTGGGTAAAAATAAGAATAAAATTTGCAGAATCAATATCCACTTACCATTTACTTTAATTAAATGAATTTGTTTACGGGTAAAAACTTTTTGTTGATACTTTATCAAGTAATACATAATTACTCTTACCACGAAATTGAGATTAACTCCCAACCCACGTGTTTTTGATAATCGATAGACCCAGGGCATTATAACAATAAATACAGGTGTTCAGTTAACCAGGTGTACTCCCTCTGTTTTCGACTCAAATTTTCTGTTCAAATAACATGGAAGGGTAACGGAAAACTTTTTCATCCTTTGTTATAAAATTATGATGATGCATGGCCTGAAGCGGCAAAAATTAGCTTTCCACAGGTGTATGCCATGTCATACTTTAAAATTTAATTAAAAAGATATTTGGAGAAAAGTCGCGGCAAATTTCGTTGTGGCTTGAATAAATGCACCTTATTCTACTTTATGGAAAAAATGAATTTCAAGATAAGTAATGTTCAGAAGGAATGAACTTAAGTTGGCGATCTTTAAAATGAGTATAGCAAAATATAACAATGAGTTAGTTTTCCGGGAAACTGAACACCTTCGAATTTTACTATCATCATGCAGTGTTCCTTCAAAGCCAAAACAAAAAATACCAAAACAAAACAACAAACAAAACTACAAATAAGGAAATAATAAAATTTGGTTCACTCATCTTGTTGTCTAATATGTTTCAATTTTTTCGATATGCTTTATGTGACACTTTTTACACTTCGGGTGGATATATTACCAATACAGGAATGTATTTCATTGGTATATAATGGAAGTTCTTTATCTTGACTGGTATCAAAATATAACGGTGATAACAAAATTAAGGAAACATTTGGTCGAAGGGTAATTTATAAATTATTCGAATTTCAACTTTTTCAAAACACAACTATTAAAATTTTTCATATAGATTTTTGAGTAAACAGAAGTATGAACATATTACAGGGTATGCACAAATTAACCTGGACAGATCAGACAAAATTTAAGTTTTCATTGTTTACAGTGGTTTCTGAAATATACACGTATAACTGGAAATTTTTGCGGTAATCTAATTTTCGCGGTATTTCGCTGTCACCAGAAGACCGCAAAAATAAAATTCGCAAAAAAAAAATAAAATAAAATTATTGCATTGAAAAGATCATCTGCAATTACCTTAAAAACAATACAAACAAGGACACTGTTAATAAATGCCTCAGTAAATATTAAATATAGATAGAACTGTGCATAGATATGTCAAGCGTATCGTGGTTAGTTTGTTTTAAAAAATAAAGTTCAAAATGGCTTGGCAATTAGGCTAATTTTGCCTGTTAATTAAGTAAACTTTAAACAATTTGATTTCAAAACTCCAATTAATTACCTTTGATCTCTTTTCTTTTGTTTACCGATATATTGTGTGACAGTTGAGATAAGGTCAGACGATGTTTTGAGAGATTTACCTGTTAAATGAAGGATGTATGCTATTATCGTGAAACTTTGTAGAATAGAAAAAAAGGGGACAACATTTAGGTATAATTAAACAAAAATCATAATGCAAATTTATCCTCGCTTCCAACTTCATGTTTCATTGACCATGGAAAAAGGGGAGGGAAAGTATGAGATTTAACCTCAGGTTTAAGTTTCTTTTCTATGACAGATGTATTATATTAGTTTCATAAGAAACATGAAAGAAGTTTTTTGAGAAGATTTCATCAACGTTTGCGATATTTTACTCGAACTGAAACTCAATCAATAGTGATTTTACACAATATGGTCACCATTTGCAGATAGACGGTATAGAATCTTTTATTCCCAAGTCTACAGTTCGGTCGATGAAGAGGTAAATTTTGGTAATGTTTCCAAAATAATCCACAAGTGTAACTATATCTTTCGTCGTACCTTCTCAGGTCTTGTCTGTTGTTATGCTAACAAACTTCACTTAACATTTTTCAATTTCTCCAACATTAATTGCTTTTTTAAGGCGATACGATTAAAAGTTGTTCAGACTGTTTACTCTAACTGCGTATTGTCTAAAAAAATGTCATCTTTTTTTATATAATTTTTGAAAATGTGAACAGTGTGTTCGTACTTCGTTTTTAGTCTCAATACAAAAAAGTATATTTAATTTCCAATTGAAAAGAAAAAGGAACAGCAAACAAAAAACACAAATTGAATGAATGGGACAAAGTAAAGATTAGTCGGAGAACGATTCGCACGCGTCTGTTCTACCTTTGACGACTTTAATAAAAGTAACCTTACTATCACATCCAAACTTTTACGATAACTTTTGTTCACAAAATATTGTCCGGACCACTTGATTTCGCTCTCGGTTTAATTTACTTAAATTTTTTGTGTTGTCTTGTTAAATTTTTGTTTTGTGCTCGTTAGTTATGTTTGTGGTACTCAGTGATCTGCCCTCGTCCATGATTTAATAAGTGATTAGAATAGATTTTCAAAAATTCAACCTTGGTACATGTACTGTTTCGGGGTAACAGAAGTAACACGTAACATGGTTTTTAACTGGTTTTGTCTCAGGGCTAGAAAATGACATGACCAATCAGCTACTTAACAGATCTTTCAAAACATATATGCCTCACTGACCGTGTGACTGGTGCTGTTAATAAAGTAGGACATGCTTACTCTTCCAGAGCACCTGAAGTCACTCTCAGTCTCATGGGAGTTCACGCTGTGAGTGTCTTGGTTTTGTATGTTGTGTTTTTATTTCTGTGTTTTGTGGCTGTCAGACGTCATTGTTTTCTGTGTTCTCGTTTTGGCCATGTCTTTGGACTTCAATTTTTGTAAATACCACTCCCTTGTTACTTCGGTAGTCTACTGCCGCTGTTTAAAACATTTACGAAGTCTTATAGAAGATATAAACATTTAATATCTAAATTTATTATACTTCATGCAAATTTCTGATAAAATCCAGTCATTTCATTGGTCCTCCTCTATGTGGTATTTTGCAGTATTTTTTGTTTGCTCCGCCTCCCCCTAGCAACATGGTATATTTTTGCGTAGCAACGAAAATATCACAGGCTTTCCCTAGCAACATGTGATATTTTTGCATAGCAGCGAAAATATCACATGCTGAGAACGAAGTTTGCCGAACTCGGAAAATATCACCATCTCCGACCGAGATTTACCGATTAGTATTTAGTCCTATTTACTGACTTTAGCCGAAGCATTTCATAAATTTCTGTCGCTATCATACATTATGGTTTTTGCAGAGGTGTGTTTAGAGACAGCTGAAGAATCTTTAGATACGAAAGGAAGCAACTCTATGAAACAAGCATGCTGTCGCCGTAGGAAGATCAGTAAATACTTGTGTCATAAAAAATGTCAGTCCGTTCCTCTCTTCTTTATGGAAGAAGAGAGTGAGGAACTAACATTTTTTTATGAAACAAGTGCCTGTGCTCCACGAGTATCTGGCAGAAAAATGTTTTGACTGTGTTTGAAGGGTTTCGAAATTACAGCATTATACTAATTGTTTCTAAGAATAACCTTATTTTAATTTTTCATTTTAGCATTTTCCCGTTTTGATCTTCTATTTGGCATATATATGTTAGAGTTTACAAAATATGTTTTCAGATGTTGTAATTCACATTATATTCTTGACTAAAAACACTAATTTTTTTCATGAGAATCCATATCATTTATTCAGTAATAAGGTAAAAGGAAGGCATTCAGTATAATAAAAATCATAATGCCTTCAGTGGAGGGTGTTATGGTAGATTACCACACTTGGAAAAAATATCACATGAAGAGAAAATATCACCCTCGACGCTGTCTCGGGTGATATTTTCTTCATGTGATATTTTTTCCAAGTGTGGTAATCTACCATAACACCCTCCACTGAAGGCAGTATGTTTATAATGGTGTGACTCACAAGCAGCTTATTACTTAGGGTATTTCTCATCCTTGTTTTACAGAGATGTTGTTAAAAATGTCAAAAACTGATTAAAAAATCCATTAAAATTATGGGACGTTACTTTCATTCTTTACGTAATAGGATATTCTGCATGATTCTGTTAAATTGGATTTTGGATCCATTTACCTGAAAAATTTACAGGTATACGGGCCTCTTACTGATGCTGATAATGTCTACTTGCATTAGTTGACCCATCTTTCTAAATTTCTTTTGTCTTATTCTTTCCTCTTCAACATTGTGGTCTTGGCGTTAGTAGTCTACCTGAATTGGGTTTTATTCGTATGTTAATTATACTAAAGACTGGTTTAATCCTACCGCTACACTCTAAAACTGGCGTTGAGATCCTAAACGTAATGCAAAGCACAATTTGTTTGTTACCTTTAACGCCAAAAAATGCGTTTAGAATTAAATCACGTTTAGAAGTGTTTAGATTTTTTTTTTGTTCACCAAATTAGTGACACGGGATAGAACCCTATGAATTTTAGGGTTGATACTCCAAAAGTCAAGGTCACCGTGACTAAATGTAACCAAAATTTAAGAAATTTTCGGTTTCCGGATGATTACTTGTGAAGATAAGGTGTCTAATAAATGCATTGTTACAAGATGCTACTCTTCTGGGCCTAGAAAACTAATTATAATCTTACTGAATCTAGATGCTCGGCAACACTTTGAAATCATGGTTTCTAACAGTCTTTTTGATAACAATGATTGTAAGAACACTTTGCCAGTTAATTTTATGTTTGTTCATGATCCTTGACGTGAAATAACATGGATGTAGCCTTGCTTGACATCTAGCAATGAATTCCGCTCAAACCGGTGCTTTGGGCCGTCTTGTACTTACTTTGGGGTATGAGCAAAGCTCATTGTTGAAGGCCTCATGGTGACTTCAAGATGATCGAGAACAGCAATAAAAAAGTTGTTCCTTTGCTTGGTTTTACATGTACTGTGAAAGTACTATTGTTCGTTGGGTTCAAATATTCGTGGATTTCGTGCTTTGCTAAAACTATGAAATTAAGTTCCCAACGAAATGCGTTTTTCACACAGAGTTTTAATACATATAATTCAAAACCTTGAACGTATGTGCCCACGAAATAGTTTTTTTTTTATGAAAACCACGAAAATTGATATCCACGAATAAAAGTTCTTCCACAGTATTTGTAGAGACTTTGGCGATCCCGCATCCATGGGTAAAGTAACATGGATGTAGCGTTGCTCGAAATCTAGCAATGAATTCCACTCAAACCGGTGCTAGGGGCCGTCTTGAACTTACTATGAGGTATGAGTAAAACATATTGTTGATCACGATCACTTCAAGATGAAGAACAACAATAAAAGCGTTGTTCCGTTGCTTAGTTTTACGATGTATTTCTATAGACTTTGTCTCATTTGCATTTACTCCATATCCCTTCATTGCTAATTTGTCTTATGTACATTTACTCCATATCCTTTCATTGCTAATTTGTCTCATGTACATTTACTTCATATCCTTTCATTGCTAATTTGTCTCATGTACATTTACTCCATATCCTTTCATTGCTAATTTGTCTCATGTACATTTACTCCATATCCTTTCATTGCTAATTTGTCTCATGTACATTTACTCCATATCCCTTCATTGCTAATTTGTCTCATGTACATTTACTCCATATCCTTTCATTGTTGATTATGGAAAGAGTTGCTATTTTACACAATACTATGTATTTTAACATTTAAAGTCTTTTGATTTTTCAGAAAATTTACTACATTTAGAAGAAAAGTCAGAATTACAATACTTATTGTAAATCTACAGATTAACTTCAGTTGTTCTTTTTGAAATGTATACTGAAAAAACCGCAATTATTGAGTTCTCGTCAAATTCTTTTTTATTTATTTATTTATTTTAAGCCTTTAGGTCAAGCCCTAAGGACAATACCAGAAAAATACTACCATCAGGAAAGAAAAAAAAAGTTTTTAAATATGAATTCAGTTTTCAATCATTAATACCAATCACATTTAACTGAATAAATCGAAGTACAGTTTCTCCGATTTCCTGCCCTTAAGACGAATTTCAGATTATACATTCTTTAGCACAAACACAACTTTAATAGTGCTTATACATCACTGATCGAAAACGTAATAGGATTTCCGATTAGCAATTTATTTTTTAGAGCGCGGTCTTTAAATAAGGTCAAGACTCATATTCCTAATGTGAAGTCACTACATTAAATAAAAGTAGATTCCTAGGTTTCAGCTTCAAAAAACCAAATGTCCTGTCCACGGTCACAATTTGTAAATAGAGTATGTGATAGAAAGTCCTAAACCACAATGTAGTACTGCTCTGATACCTTGTGAAAAAAAAGAAACTCAGCCAAAAGAAATAAAACCAACCCGCCTTAATTCTCTGAAAAAATACAGTTTCATATATTAATGAATGCCATACTCGTTCAGTACATTACCTTTCGGAACCCTTTAAAGAAGAGATAATACGGATTATTCCTCAATTCTCAAAACTAAAAATTTACCGAAGTTACTATAAATTTAGTTTCTGCAAATACCGACAATTTATGTTTTTCCAATGCAGATCAAGTCATTACATGATAAAACACGATGTGTTTGTGAAACACTACATATGCCCCCAGATACTTGTCAATAACATGGAAAAACTGACAATTTTACCACTTTTTGACCTCTGTAACCTTGACCTTCGATCTGACCAAATTCGGGGAGGTATGTTCATGCTCCTCTTGACTAAGCCTATGCATTGCCAAGTATTAAAAATATATCTTACATAGTACAATAGTTATTTATTTCCTTAATAAATTAAACTACCAATTTCACCCCTTCATTTTGAAATGGGTGGAGCCGCTTTGGGCCTCTTGTTTATTGAAAATGATTTTAATTGTTAAATGTTTCTATATAATAATCTTGCTATAAGAAAACTACAGAAAAATGCTGCAGATCTGACCAAAAAAAAATTTTCAATTGGGCCCCATTTGGGCCTCTTATTCTCAAAAACTGTAAATGCTACCTCAAAGTCGTCGCTTACTTCAGTTTTGCAATTTTATTAGCAATAAAATAAAGCAAATACCGTCTAAATCTGACAAATAATAAGGATTCTACAGTCAAATATGGGAAAACAGCTAATTAAACCCCTTTTTAACCCCTGTGACCTTGACCTTTGACCTGACCAATTTTTTTGCATAGTTATGTTCCTCTTGACTAGACCTGAAAAGTTTATCTACAGTTCAAAAGTTATAGCCAAGGTTAAAGTTTTGGACGCACAGACGGAAACACAGACACACGGACAGACAGGACAAAAAAAA
>MJUU01036819.1:102780-119465 GCA_002080025.1 Modiolus philippinarum | reverse complement strand
ATCCTCGATCTCGGGGCATAAATATATGCCTAATGCGTGTAAAAGCTCACCGAGAACGAATTACAATGGGATTTAAATCAATATTTAATATTTTACACCTATTATTTATATATTTCAAAATTTTCCACATCTTAAAGCAGGTGCATGTTTGTGTTTTCTTATTTTGTGTCAATATCAATACTGTCCACGTTATTTAGTTAAACCATTGAAATTCTAACAAAATATTTCAAATTCCAGAAATTTCTTAATTTAAATAATGTATTTTGATCACCATTGTCTTCGCCTTTCATCCACAAACGATTGTTGTTCACAAGAGCCATGACGCTTGGTGACTCAATTCCCAATAATGATAGATCCAGTATAGTAAGAAGAGATCCTGTCGATGTCAGGATGTGCATCTATGATTATTCTGATCTGATGTAATAATATTGCTATTTTTCGTAGATATTACTTCAATGGGTTTGAATGAAAGTCCTTCAATTTCGATTGTTGAATTGCCATTGTATGTCCATTGGATATATCCAATTTTGTCGAGAACGACCAGACGACCATCACCTGACCCAAAACAACTATCAATATAACATATGACATCTCCATCAAGAGCTGTACAACTTCGTACAACATCATTCTGCAGTAACTACCCTCCACAATATATATTTAGTTTTCCCATCCCTTCCCATCATTACTATAACTTGTCTTTCCAGCTTTCTCTTAACATCTCTTAGGTCCATTCCAACTAAAATGTCGCTATTATTGCCTACATGAATAGGGAGAATTTTCGACGGAGAGAGATCTTTGAAAGTTTTGAATTTTCTCTCAGTTGTTAGGAGGAGAATCTTTGATAGGCTTGTTAGAATAATTTCATTGCTATTGAAACACCTGATTTTAGGCAGTTTACCCTCTGGCCGTTGATATGTTCTCGTGACACTTATATCCTGATTCAACTCAAGTTTTTGTATATTTTCTTCGTACTCGTCTGCTATCCAAATAGAATTTATATTATTGCTTGTAATGGAACAAACTAAAAGAATTTCCATGGGAAAGCTGTCGAGTTTTGTATTTCGATTTTGGGTTGGTCGAACATTGACAATCCCCAGAAATGCTCTTTAGTATATACTCATCTTTTGTTCATTTAATATTAGTGTCTCAGAAAATATTTTCAGTTCTGTTTGAAAGATATTTGAAGCATAAAGGAATTTTTCTGTGTTTCCAGTCTCGAACAAGTCTTTCATTTTATCAGTGAATTTTTGAATGGCCTTTTCTTCGTTTGAAATTCTGTCGTCTGCATCTAAATTCAAAGTAGTAAATCTTTAATTTTACATAATTCTTAAAATTTCATAAATTTTGCATAAAATACTAGAAATTAATTACTGCCTTTTGTGAACTTTTGATGTTCTAAACGTCGTTCAACTATTATTTATAATTGCAGGTTCGTTGAACTTGTAATCCATTAGTATTAGAAATGACATGCGTTAAATGGGTCTTACTTTGTGTACTGGTGAATTTCAACATAAAATATATCCCCGCACTTTTGAATGAAATTTAGGGGATATTGTCATGAATGTCTTTAGCCTCGTCCGTCCGTTTGTCCGTCATCCGTCAGTCACACTTTCTTGGGAGGAGAACGCCTACATTTTTTGGTTATCGGGTTTAATTTTGTTTTAGATTTGTTGCATATATGCTGCCGATGCGCAATAAGCTTTCGGATTTTCGATATTGGTCAATCAAGAGGTCTAAAGACGTCAGTTATGTCACATGTGGCATGCGACGCGAACTTCTCCTTCGGGTGTCGTTAGTGGAGCAGGACATGCTTACCCATCCGGAGCACCTGATGTCAATACCGGTTTTATGGGAGTTCACATTGTCAGTTGTTTAGATTTTTTGTGTTTTCTTGTATATCTTACTGTAAAATTTTAGTTTTGTCTTCGTAAGTGTTATTTATGCTACCGATTTGTGCTTGTAAATATTTGAATACTATAGATATTCACAAAAGTATTTAGATTGAGGGAGATATTCACAAAAGTATTTAGATTGAGGGTTAGAGAAATAACATGTACCATTGATTTTTGTTGGTTTTGTCTAAGGGTTAAAAATGAAATTAACTAATCAGCTAACAACAAATCTTTTAAATCAAACCTCAATCATAATGTGACGGGTTTCGTTAGCCGGGCAGGACATGCTTACCCTTCCAGAGCACTTGATGTCACTCCAGGTTTTCATTGGAGTTCACACTGTGAGTGCCTTAGTCCTTAATGTTGTCTTTTTATTTCCGTGCCTTGTGGCTGTCTCACGTCCGTCCTTGTTTTGTCTTTGTTTTTCTGTGTTTCTGTTTTTGCAATATCTATAGACTTTGATTTTTGTAATCATCACTTCCCTTGTTCATTCGGTATTCTACTGCCGTTGTATCATTTTTTTTATTTAGGGGAGTTAATTTTGTTGTAGAATTGTTGAATATGGTCTGCAGATGCGCAATGAGCTTTCGATTTTTTTAATTAATTTTGATGCAAACAAGAGGCATCATGGTGTCGATCTTCCAAAGACACCAATATGTAGATTGTGACCAATATGGCATGCGACGCAAACTCTTCCTATATATTTGGATTTATGGATTTTATTTTGTTGCAGAATCGTTGCATATAGTCTGTACATGCGCAAAAAACTTTCAGAATTTGATTCTGGTTCCAAGTTTGGTAAATTTCCTGAAATTGTCAAAGACCGAATATTTTTGGACACTTTAGCATATAATTTTATATTTTGACTAGTATTTGTAAAACAAAATTCTGAAAACTTAAAATTCTAAAATTATATTTCAATTTCGGTGAATTTCCTGAAAGTCTCAAAGACCACTTATTTTTTGGAATTCTACTTTTAGCATTTGGTTTGATAAGGTCAATCATTTTCACAAAATGGATTTCAAAATATATTTGATTCCAGGTTTGGTAAATTTCCTGAAAGTCTCATTTTCAGAATCATACATAGCAATAATATTTTTAGACTTAGTTTCGATTAGGACAACCATTTTTAACAATTGGATTTCAAAAATAATTGATTCCAATTTTGGTAAATTTCCCGAAAGTCACAAAGACCAATATTTTTGGGGAATTCTACCAAGCAACCATACTCTTAGGATTTTTTTCGATTAGGGCAATCATTTTCCCAAATTGGATTTCCAAAATCGTTATTACAATTTTGGTGAATTCCTGAAAGTGTCAAAGACTACTCATTTTTTGGAATTCCGTTAGGATTTTTCGATAAGGGCAATCATTTTAACCAACTGGATTTTCAAAATAAATTATTCCTAATTTAGTAAATTTCTTGAAAGTGTCAATGACGACTTATTTTATTTGATTCTACTTACTTTTTGAATTGCTTTGATTAGGACAGACATTTTCCATGATAAGATTTCAAAAATTTTTTCCAAATATGGTAAATTTCCTGAAATTGTCAAATACCACTAACTTTTTTGGAATTCTACGTTGAAAGCATAGCTTAAACATTTGTTACGATTAGAAGAAACATTCTAACCATTTGATTTCCAAAATATTTGATTTTAAGTTTTGTAAAATTCCTGAAAGTCTAAAAAAAAACACTATTTTTTTAATTCTGCCTAACAACCATATATTCTTGAATTCCTTCTAAACAATAGTGATCATCAATGATTTAATTTTAAACAAGAGGAAAGCTGTCAATTTGACCAAAAAAAAACGGGTTTCTTTTACATTCACGATATATCTTACCTAGATGTGAACACTAAATATCAGAAATGTACACTTTTTCTTAATCTGCGATGTTTATCAGCCTATTTTTGAAAGTTAATAGAAAACTGTTCGAGGCAACATACTGCTCCTGACAGATTAGTACCCTATTGGCAGATATTTGACATAATAATGTGCAAGTTCAACATGCAACTTGTAATTTGGTATAAATTGTCAAAAACCAAAATCAAAGTAAAATGTACATTTATGATATATTTACAAATGATCTGCACAATATAAACTTTGTATTTGAAAACTATAAGCGATGCAGACAATGTGGTACTCTGTTTGCAGATATTAGACATAAAAATAACTTAGACCAACAACTAGTTATTTTGGCGCAAAAAAAATCATATCCAAAATCAAAGTAACATGCACACCTCTGATATATTTACAAGCGGTCTCCAAAACATACACATTCTATCTTGAAAACTGTAAAATATTTGCCCTGCACAAATGGTGTACCCTGTTGGCAGATATTTGACATAAAGACGACTAAGTTCAACACCTGGTAATTTTTGCAATGTTCATCACAAATTAAAATCAAAGTTACATACATACCTCCGATATATGTACAAATGATTTGCAATATATAAAATTGCTATCTCAAAAACTGTAGTAGATTTGCTCCCGACAAAATGAGTATCCGATACGCCGATATTTGACGTAAAATTTACTAAGTTCAACAACTGGTAATTTCGGCAGAAAAATGAAAATCAAAATGACATGCACACACCACTGATATATATACTAATGATCTGAAAAGTATAAACCTCGTATCTAAAAAAAAGTTGTTGGAGATTTTCTCCGGACAAAAGGGTGCCATATAAACAAAATATTTTACATAAAATGACTAGGATAAACATATGGTAATTTTGGTATAAATTATAAAAAATCAAAATCAAAGTACCATGCACACCTATGATATGTGTTTAAATGATCTGCTATCTCTTAAAACTGTAAGAGATTTGCTCAGGACAAAATTAATTATGTATCCGTCGCCGTATCCACATTTTACTATTCTAATAACCGATTTTTTCCGATGGAAAAAAACGGTTAAAAAGTTGTTAAGAAAAATTATGCCCAGGGTTGATAAATGTTTCTCTGTCGAACAGGGGTTGCAAGGATTACTCTCGTTTCCGACAGTCATTAGTCCAGTTAAAGTTCAGAAGTGAATAGATTTTGAGATTTTATTTTTACAAAAAAGTGTTTAAACAAACTATAATGATAAGTCAGAGTTTTATTTACGGAAACAGAACTCTTTTGGATTTTCAGTCAACGAATGCATTTCTTTTTAATAAAACAAAAAGCAAAAAAAAAAGCGAACAAAAAAAAGCAAGCAAACAAACAAAAAAAAAAACAAATAAAAAACACCACAAACAAAGCAAAACAAAACCAACGAAAACAAAAATCAAAATGGAAAATGTAGTGCTTGTTACGCCATTTGTTTCGTTGTTTCCGATATATATGTCGTATGTTTGTTTATTTAAGGGAAATTTAATATGGCCTACTTTTGACACTATGGGTGTATAAGTAGTGTGCCTAAGGTCCAAAAAGACGCTTAGTTTTTGGGTTTGGGTTAACGGAATCACACACGGCTAATTTTTGTTTTAAATGAAAGAACAATTATTAAATTTTATATTTTTAGCTGTCGTATATAGTTACTGTGGTCACGATTTCTTTAATTTCTCCATTTTAAGGGTACCTTTGAGCAGAGAATTAAGATATGGCTTCTTTAAAGTTATAATAATAGAAAATAGTAGAATTCTCTAATACGCCAATAAAAAGATATTTGTATGAAAGTCTAGACCTGAAATATTTATTTGAACCATAGAATGTAAGTGATTTTTTGTAGGTTTTATATAATTTATCCGCATTATCGTCGGGGTAAATTTGGGTATAAATTAACGACATTTTCATTGCATGCGAAATAACTATGCTCAATTTCCAAAATATTGTAATATTGTAATAATTGTAATATTGTAATCTTATGAACCCCTGGATTGTTCGACAAAAAATGTCATTTATGGCATCGAATGTTCTTTATGTGGTCTTCTGTATGTTGGTGAAACTCGTCAGTCACTTCGGAGCAGGATGAACCAACACAGGTATAATAATAAAGATCCACAATATCGGATGCTTTACAACCATTTTAATCAGCCCGATCATGATCCTGTTCTTTCAATGAAGGTGCGATTCATTGAAAAAATATACCATCATACTAATAGTCCTGTACTTAGTACACCATATAGGACAGACATAGGACTTTACTGGATTAAAGAAATAGGCACTGCTATGCCATACGGGTGTAATGACAACATTAAGGGAGAGGGAAATTTATCTAGTCCAGCATGTAATGAAGTCAACGTCATACGTTTGTTCAATACCAACAAGAGAACAATTCGTAGTCATGGCACTGGGACTTACCATCGTCCTAATGTAAAAAGGGCAGCTAAATGTAGGTCACAGTCGAAAATGTTTCAAGATCTATTGTCCAACCTTCAACATCCACTTAGACTCCATTATATCAGAACAATTTTATTTTCCTTACCTGTATCGTTCTTGAAAAACTGCGAGACTATAGTCTTGATCAGAGTGGAGTTAATCCACTGACTCCACAATATAGACTCTATAATATTATCTGTGATGTAGCACAACTTAGACTGTTTAAACCTGTCAGGACTGAAGAGTAGTATAACGGGTTACCCTAGAACACTTTTGACGAGGAGCCCCGTAGTGCATTCTTTGTAAAATATTTCTGAAATACCATAATTTTCCCTAAAATATGCAAATTAGTTCAGGAGCGAATTTTTGTGCTAATATAGAGGGCGCTTCAATCGTTATTGACGAGGTGCTAAGTGTATCTTTGACCTTTGGCCTGGTATTGAGTGCCTCGCCCTTGGCTTTGATTTCACTAGTCCATAGTGTTTTCACTGGTTTTGCCTACTGGTCTCGTCTTTATCCCAGCTTTGATATTGCTTTTACCCTAACCCTCATCTATTTTTACTACACCTTAACCATTGTTTCTAGAATCCAGTGACTGAACCTTTTTGTTATAGTGTTGACCTTTGACCTTTCGCCTCGTCTTGAGTGCCTCGCCTTTGGCTTTGACTTCACCAGTCCATAGTGTTGTCACTGGTTTTGCCTACTGGTCTCCTTTGACCTTGCTTTTACCCTTACCCTAATCTATTTTTTTTACTACGCCTTAACCATTGTCTCTAAAATCCTTTGACTGAACCCTTTTGTTATAGTGTGTCATTGACCTTTGACTTTGGCCTCGTTCTGAATGCCTTGCCTTTGATTTCGACTTCACTAGTCCATAGTGTAGTTACTGGTCTCGCCCTACAACTATCCAAGTTACTTTCCTAGGTCTCGCCTTCTACTTTACCTTCTGTTTTGGTCTCGCCCTACTTCTGTCCATGGTATTTTCACTGGTCTCGTCTTTATTTTAACCCTAACCTTACACTTATCTTTGTACTAACCCTAACATTACACTTATCCTTGTACTAACCCTAACCTTACAGTTATTCATGACTAACCCTAACCATTCTTTTTGCAGTTTTATACCTCCATAGTTACTTTCCATTTTCAAACTTGTTTGAGTTTTCTCTTTTTTATCTCTAACCTAAGTTGCTATGACAACTTTTATTTTCTTGTTGTTGTTTTTATAATTATCTCTCTTTTATGTTACTCTAAGCTAAGTTGCTATGGCAACTTTTATTTTTTCTTTGTTTGTTTGTTTAATTTTTGTTTTGTTTGTTTGTTTGTTTGTTTATTTATTTTTTTTTTTACTTTTGTTGTTTTTTATTATTTTTTTTCTTTTTACTTTTGTTGTTTGTTTTTGTTCTTTTTTAGATCTTCTACACGTATCTCATTAGGAAGTGAAATAAACAAGATATTAACATATAATACATTTTATTTTCTCCGTCAAACAGGCAAACACGGGTCGGAGAACATCCACTTCTACTTTGATTTCTGCCCATGTCCACTGGTCTCGTCTTTATCCTAACCCTAACCTTGCACTTATCATTGTACTAACCCCAACCTTACATTTATCCTTGTACTAACCCTAACCTTACACTTATTCATGACTAACCCTAACCATTTTTCTTCTATATCTCCATAGTTACTTTCCATTTTCAAACTTGTTTGAGTTTTCTCTTTTTTATGTCTAAGCTAAGTTGCTATGACAACTCTATATTCATTATTTCTTTTCGAATATTATTTTAATATTCTCGTGTTATCTCCCTTTTATCTCTAACCTAAGTTGCTATGACAACTTTTATTTTCATTTACTTATTTTTTTATTTATATTTTATAGTTTATTCTTTTTCATTATACATTTGTATTTTTTATTATTTTTCATTATTATTATATTTATTTATAATATCATTTTATTTCTTTTATCATTTTCTATTCAATTATTGGTTTAATTTTCTTTATTTAATTTATTTATATTATTAATTATTTATTTTATTTATATCATTAATTATTCATTTTATTTCTTATTATTTTTTTATTTAATATTTATCATTTTTAATTTATTTCATTCGTTTTTAAATAAACTTTATAATTATTTTTATTATATATTTAGTTATTATCATAACGTATATGTATCATATTAATTTACTTTATTTTTATTTTTTTTCAAATATTTCTTTATTAATTATGTTTATTACTACTTTTATTATTATTTTTATTTCAATTTTAATTTATTATCATTCTTTATTCTTATTATTCTTTTATATTATTTAATTATTTAATTCATTTATTAATTAATCTATTGATTCTTTTCTTTTATTTCATTGTTAATAATTTTTTTATTATTATTTATCTATTTATTATATTATTTATTACAATATTGTTATTTATTCATTTTATTTACTTATTTATTATTTTTTATTATTTAATATATTTTATATTTTTAATCAATTATTTATTATTTATTTATTAAATTTATTTTATCTAAAATTTATTTTTTTCTTAATTTATTTATTATATTTATTTTATCTATAATTTAGTTTTTTTAATTTATTCATTATGTTATTTTATTATTTTCATTTATTCATTATGTTATTTTATTATTAAATTATTATATTATTAATTATTTATTTTCATTTTATTTTATTTATTTTTTAGAAGTTATTTAATTTGTATAACGTTTTATTTATTTATTTACTATCATTATTATCATTATTATTATTTTTAACAATATTTACAATATTTATTTATAATTTTTCATTATTATATTTTTTCCTTGATTATTATTTTATTGTTTATTATTTTAATTTATTTATATTCGTAATTAATTTTTTACTTTTTGATTATTTAATTATTATTCTTACTAATATTTATTATATTTTTTTCTTTTATTGTTATTTTATTGTTTATTATTTTAATTTATTTATATTCGTTATTAATTTATTACTTTTTGATTATTTTATTTATTATTCTTACTAATATTTATTATATTTTTTTTTATTTATTATTACTTTTATTATTATATTTATTTATTTATTACATTTCTATTTTATTTTATGTATTTTTTATTATTTTATTTCAATTATAATTATTTGATTATTATTTGTTATAGATTATTTAATTTATTTATATTCTTATTTAATAATTTCCCTTTTGTTTTTTTCATTTATATTTCTATTATTTTTATAATTATTTTTTTTTCATTTATATTAATTTAGAATTTAATTCATATATTTTCAAACTATTGGAGTTCTCTACTTTTTTATCCTAACCTTAACCCTAACCTTTAACCCTACCCTAATGTATATGACACTAACCTTAATGTATATAACAGTAACCATAACCTTAATGTATATAACAGTAGCTCTTATGTATAACCCTTACCCTTATCAGATCTGTTACCCTAACCATACTGATGGATACTTCATTGAAAACACATAATGAAACTATGACTATGAACTGACACAAAAATCAATGACATTGATATGAACATAAGACCATTCATGACTATGGACACATAACATATACACATATTTAGTTATGAATGATAACAAGTAGAAGACAAAATAAACGTAAAGTGATGCTATGAAAACAAATTGATACTGAAGATAATATGAAAACTAATGTGAAATGAAATACTAAAAGTGGAAGCATATGACTATGACTATCAACTGACATAAACTATGAACACAAATAGATATTGAAACAATATGAACTACAAATATAAACATAAATACCAACATGAAGTGACACAAACTATGAAAACAAATTGACATTGGAGACAAAATGAACTAAATATAAAAGTATCAATGATAAAAGATTACTTGAATTGTAACAACTTACGAAAACATACTGATGTGAACAACAAATATAAACAGAAACGTTTATATATCAACATAAAGTAATACAAACTATGAACACAAATTGATATTGAATCAATTTGAACAACAAATACAAGCATCGATGTTAAAAGATCAATATTAAATGATAAAACATATGAATGTGAACACCAAATACGAATAGCAACATTGAACTATGAACATTAAACGACGCATGATATGTAAACATATGAACATTGATACGAATATTAACACCAAATCATACACCTAACGTTAAGTATGACTATAAAAAAACATGTAAACAAATGAACATTAACACTGATATGAACAAAAATATAATCAGAAACATTGAAATATCAAATTAAACGACATTCCTATGAACTTTAATGATAAAACTGAAACATAACTTGAAATCTCCATTGAATTGACAAACATTATAACAATATATCGTCATTGATATGAAAAACAAAAGACGAAACTTAAAAGATCAATATTAAATGATACAACATATGAATGTGAACACCAAATATAAGCATAAATGTTAAAAGANAACATTAAATGAACAAAAATATAATCAGAAACATTGAAATATCAAAATTAAACGACATTCATATGAACTTAATGATAAAACTGAAACATAACTTGAAAACTCCAATGAATTGACAAACATTATAACAATATATAGTCATTGATATGAAAAATAAAAGACGAAACTTAAAATATCAAGATCATATGATACAAAACATTATAGATTAACCACATTCATGAGAACTTGAACATTAAAACACAACATGTAACATGAAATATGAACAAAAATACAAGCATTAATGGTTAAACATTAACATGAAGTGATACAACATATGAGAACATACTGATGTGAACACCAAATACAAGTAGAAATGTTCAATATTAAACATTAAGCGACACAAAATATGAAAATTAATTGATATTACAGACAATATGAACAATATATTCAAGCATTAATAGTAAAAGATCAACAGTAAATGATACAACTTATATATGTGAACACAAAATACGAACTGATTGAACATTGAAAACAGAAAAATTGAACAAACATACAAACATTGACATGAATGTTTATACCAAAGTACGAAATGCAACGTTAAGTATGAAGACAAACATAACAATAAATGACAACAAATGCAAACTTGAACACCAAAACACAATATGAAATGTAAAATATGAACACAAAGACAACAAATTATGAAAATAAATGTGAAAATACAAACTAACAAGATAATGTGACGCAATACATCAAACATATCGATGTTTATGAAGACTTTAACACAAAAACACAATATGAAATGTAAAATATGATCATAATTACAACAAATTATGAAGATAAATGCAAACTTGACATGAAAACGTAAGATGAAACGTGAAATATGAACACAAATACAACAAACGCGAAAACTTATTGACATTAATGGAAACAAAACTTAAATAAACCATTAAATGTTTGTTAAGAATGACACAATCACATCAAAAGATTTAAATAAATTGATAATGAAGACAATATGAACAATATACATACATAGATGTTAAAAGATCAACATTAAGTGATACATTAGTTTCAAGTTTTTATTTAGTAACCGTGGTGATGTCATGGTATTGTGTTAGTAAAAAAAGGAAAATATAGTATTGTAATGATAAAAATTGCGATTTTAGTGTATTTGGGTGGTGGTGGTGGTGATTTTCAGGTATTTGGGTGGTGGTGGTGGTGATTTTAAGGTATCTGGGTGGTGGTAGTGGTGATGGGATAATAGTCTATGGCGGTGGTAGTGGTGGTGGGATAATAGTCTATGGCGGAGGTGATGGTGGTTTAAAGGTATCTGGGTGGTGGTGGTGGGATGATGGGCTATGATGGTGGTGGTGGTGGTGGCAGCAGCAGCAAAAAGCCTTAAAAAGGCCATCAAAGACAACAAAACAGCGATAAAAACATCGAAAACACGATACGCAACATGAAAAATAAACACAAAAACAACAAAACATGATATCTAAACTATATTAATATAATCAAAAATGAAATATAACATCAATGGTTTGTGACAAACACAACAAAACATCGAGATGAAATGAAATAACGTAAAATCTCGGAATGAACGAGACTTGTTAAAGGTAACAGATATCAACTTGACAGTATAACCAATCGATTTAGAAGTATGAAGGTATCTCGAATTGGTATATGACATGACTAATTTATTAACAGTTCGGATTAAAACTGATTTTGGACCGAATTAGGGCCGACTTAGGTCCGATCTCTGATTTCTAAGGACCAATATCTCTATTACAGTAAGTTCTAGCATTGTAACACCTACACTAATCACTTTAGAAGCCTAAAGATACATCAAATCCATATATGATATGCCTATAGTAGAACGATTTCAAATTAAGGCCGAATTGGGGCCGATCTAGGGCCGACTTATGCCGAACTTTGATTTGTAAGGGCCGATATCATCAAAATAGTACATGACAGCGTTACAACACCAACACCAATCGCTTTAGATGACTGAAGATACATCGATTCCATATATCATATGAACCTATTACTAATAGTATTAATTAAGGCCGAAGTAGGGCTGACTTAGGACCGATCTTTGATTTAAAAGGGCTGATT
This sequence comes from Modiolus philippinarum, assembly GCA_002080025.1. NCBI lineage: Eukaryota > Metazoa > Mollusca > Bivalvia > Mytilida > Modiolidae > Modiolus > Modiolus philippinarum. Next base: position 106,752 of record MJUU01036819.1, on the reverse strand, counting down.
ACTTCAAATAACAGTACGTTTAAGGCCTTAAATACCTATTCCAAATACTTTAGAAGTATTAAAGTACCCCGAATCCATATATGATAAGCCTATAGTAGAACGATTTCAAATTAGGGCCGATTTGGGCCGTTTAGGAACGATATCTCGTTCACACTCGGAGTTATCGTTTTAAAACATGCACCAATGGATTCAGCGACCCCAATTTACCCTAGTAAGATATCACAAAGGAAAGAAAATACGCAAACAATACTCAAAAACTATGTGTTCTCCAAGTAGTATATGGGAGGTTTTCGTCTAATATTTGACGTGGTGGAGCGTGGTGGAGCCGGAAGTGACGTCACCGGAAGTCACGTGACCGGAAGCGGAAGTCACGTGACCGGAAGAATGGCTTAATTACCTTGTGCATGCGCAAGTTTGGGAGGGGATATCCTTAAAATCTATTTTTAGAACGGGGGAAGCCCGAACTCGTGCCCATATACTACTTGGAGAACCCATAGTTTTTGCGTACTGTTTGCGTATTTTCTTTCCTTTGTGATATCTTACTAGGGTAAATCGGGGTCGCTGAATCGATTGGTGCATGTTTTAAAACGATAACTCCGAGTGAAAGCGAGATATCGGCCCTAAACGGCCCAAATCGGCCCTAATTTGAAATTGTTCTACTATAGGCTTATCATATATGGATTCGGTGTACTTTAATACGTCTAAAGTGATTGGAATAGGTATTTAAGGCCTAAAACGTACTGTTATTTGAAGTAATCAGCCCTTTTAAGTCAAAGATCGGTCCTAAGTCGGCCCTACTTTGGCCTTAATTAATATTATTAGTAATAGGTTCATATGATATATGGAATCGATGTATCTTCAGTCATCTAAAGCGATTAATGTTGGTGTTGTAACGCTGTCATGTACTATTTTGATGATATCGGCCCTTACAAATCAAAGTTCGGCATAAGTCGGCCCTAGATCGGCCCTAATTCGGCCTTAATTTGAAATCGTTCTACTATGGGCATATCATATATGGATTTGATGTATCTTTAGGCTTCTAAAATGATTAGTGTAGGTGTTACAATGCTAGAACTTACTGTAATAGAGATATCGGTCCTTAGAAATCAGAGATCGGACCTAAGTCGGCCCTAATTCGGCCCAAAATCAGTTTTAATCCGAACTGTTGATAATTTAGTCATGTCATATACCAATTCGAGATACCTTCATACTTCTAAATCGATTGGTTATACTGTCAAGTTGATATCTGTTACCTTTGACAAGTCTCGTTCCTTCCGAGATTTTACGTTATTTCATTTCATCTCGATGTTTTGTTGTGTTTGTCACAAACCATTGATGTTATATTTCATTTTTGATTATATTAATATAGTTTAGATATCATGTTTTGTTGTTTTTGTGTTCATTTTTCATGTTGCGTATCGTGTTTTCGATGTTTTTATCGCCGTTTTGTTGTCTTTATTGGCCTTTTTAAGGCTTTTTGCTGCTGCTGCTGCCACCACCACCACCACCACCATCATAGCCCATCATCCAAACACCACCACCACCATAGACTATCATCCCACCACCACCACCCAGATACCTTTAAACCACCATCACCACCGCCATAGACTATTATCCCACCACCACAATCAACGCCATAGACTATTATCCCACCACCACTACCACCACCCAGATACCTTAAAATCACCACCACCACCACCCAAATATCTGAAAATCACCACCACCACCACCCAAATACACTAAAATCGCCATTTTTATCATTACAATACTATAATTTCCTTTTTTTACTAACACAATACCATGACATCACCATGGTTACTAAGTAAAAACTTTAAACTAATGTATCACTTAATGTTGATCTTTTAATATCTTTGCATGTATATTGTTCATATTGTCTTCATTATCAATTTGTTTAAATATTTTGATGTGATTATGTCATTCTTAACAAACATTCAATGGTTTATCTAAGTTTTGTTTCCATTAATGTCAATAAGTTTTCGCGTTTGTTGTATTTGTGTTCATATTTCACGTTTCATCTTACGTTTTCATGTCAAGTTTGCATTTATCTTCATAATTTGTTGTAATTATGTTCATATTTTACATTTCATATTGTGTTTTTGTGTTAAAGTCTTCATAAACATCGATATGTTTGATGTATTGCGTCACATTTATCTTGTTAGTTTGTATTTTCATGTACAAATTTGCATTTCTTTTCATAATTTGTTGTAATTATGTTCATATTTAATGTGTCATGTTGTGTTTTCATATAGAAGTTTAGATTTATTTTCCAACTTTGTTGCATTTATGTTCATATTTAACATATCATATTAAGTTTTCATGGAACAGTTCACATTTGATCTCATACTTTGTTGTGTTAGTGTTCATGTTTACTATATCTTGTTATGTTTTCATGTAATAGTTCACATTTATTTTCATAATTTGTTGTCTTTGTGTTCATATTTTACATTTCATATTGTGTTTTGGTGTTCAAGTTTGCATTTGTTGTCATTTATTGTTGTTTGTCTTCATACTTAACATAGTATTTCGTATTTTAGTATAAACATTCATGTCAAAGTTTGTATGTTTGTTCAATTTTTCTGTTTTCAATGTTCAATCAGTTCGTATTTGGTGTTCACATATATATGTTGTATCATTTACTGTTGATCTTTTACTATTAATGCTTGAATATATTGTTCAAATTGTTTGTAATATCAATTAGTTTTCATATTTTGTGTCGCTTAAAGTTTAATATTGAACATTTCTACTTGTATTTGGTGTTCACATCAATATGTTCTCATATGTTGTATCACTTCATGTTAATGTTTAACCATTAATGCTTGTATTTTTGTTCATATTTCATGTTACATGTTTTGTTTTGATGTTCAAGTTCTCATGAATGTGGTTAATCTATAATGTTTTGTATCATATGATCTTGATATTTTAAGTTTCGTCTTTTATTTTTCATATCAATGACTATATATTGCTATAATGTTTGTCAATTCATTGGAGATTTCAAGTTATGTTTCAGTTTTATCATTAAAGTTCATATGAATGTCGTTTAATTTTGATATTTCAATGTTTCTGATTATATTTTTGTTCATATCAGTGTTAATGTTCATATGTTTTATATCACTTTATAGTTATACTTAACGTTAGGTGTATGATTTGATGTTTATATTCGTATCAATGTTAATATGTTTGTGTCACGTAAGGTTATTGTTTNAATGTTTTCTGTTCGTATTTTTGTTCATATTTCATGTTACATGTTGTGTTTTGATGTTCAAGTTCTCATGAATGTGGTTAATCTATAATGTTTCAATATTTCTGTTCGTATTTGGTGTTTACATTCATATGTTGTACCATTTAATGTTGGTCTTTTAACATTTATGCTTATATTTGGTGTTCACATTCATATGTTGTATCATTTAATGTTGATCTTTTAAGTTTCGTCTTTTGTTTTTCATATCAATGACGATATATTGTTATAATGTTTGTCAATTCATTGGAGATTTCAGTTTTATCATTAAAGTTCATATGAATGTCGTTTAATTTGATATTTCAATGTTTCTGATTATATTTTTGTTCATATCAGTGTTAATGTTCATTTGTTTACATGTTTTTTTTTTTAGTCATACTTAACGTTAGGTGTATGATTTGGTGTTAATGTTCGTATCAATGTTCATATGTTTACATATCATGCGTCGTTTAATGTTCATAGTTCAATGTTTCTATTCGTATTTGGTGTTCACATTCATATGTTGTATCATTTAATGTTGATCTTTTAACATCGATGCTTGTATTTGTTGTTCAAATTGATTCAATATCAATTTGTGTTCATAGTTTGTATTACTTTATGTTGATATATAAACGTTTCTGTTTATATTTGTTGTTCACATCAGTATGTTTTCATAAGTTGTTACAATTCAAGTAATCTTTTATCATTGATACTTTTATATTTAGTTCATTTTGTCT
>MJUU01036819.1:79659-100732 GCA_002080025.1 Modiolus philippinarum | reverse complement strand
GTGAAGTCAAAGCCAAAGGCGAGGCACTCAAGACGAGGCGAAAGGTCAAAGGTCAACACTATAACAAAAAGGTTCAGTCACTGGATTCTAGAGACAATGGTTAAGGTGTAGTAAAAATAGATTAGGGTTAGGGTAAAAGCAATGTCAAAGCTGGGATAAAGACGAGACCAGTAGGCAAAACCAGTGAAAACACTATGGACTAGTGAAATCAAAGCCAAAGGCGAGGGACTCAATACGAGGCCAAAGGTCAAAGATACACTCAGCACCTCGTCAATAACGATTGAAGCGCCCTCTATATTAGCACAAAAATTCGCTCCTGAACTAATTTGCATATAGTGTATTTCAGAAATATTTTACAAAAGTGTTCTAGGGTAACCCGTTATACTACTCTGAAGAATTACATAACAGCAACAGGAAATTTTTTCATATACCATTTAAGGACAAAGGTATTGACGCTATTAATCTATCACAAACAAGTAATATCGAAAATTCCTGTCTACTTCAATAATCAATCAGTCCCCATTATTTCCTACAGCTACTCCAACACCATCGCAAAGCATATCTTTAATTACAGAAAAGCATTGCAGGACCTAGATATTGAAGTTTACTCTAAAAATCCCCTGACGTGTGATTGTTCCAGTTCACCTTTTATATACCAACCCTCTCCCTCTGGCCACGTTATTACAGGTCACTGGATATCATTGACCACGATGGTCTCAGGAAAATTATTTTAAAAGGCCCGAAGTTCAGGGAACCTCAACGTATCAACTGGAATCATAATTTTAAGATCATTATGGACGCAGTTGAGGAATATGCCAGATCCTGGATCAAGCGTGAATCTGAAGTTGATGACATCAACACATTGTCAGAGTGGGTTAAAGCTATCCGGTCCTTAGTGTTACGCAGAATACATAAATTGAAAAAACTGCGTACAGAATACACTCAAATCTATCTTCAAAGACGGTGACGCTGTATCTTGTCTTTCATCCCTTCACGAAAAGTATGTTGTCGTTCCAGCAGACAAAGCCGCAAACAATGTTGTTTTTATGTGCAAAAAGCACTATTATGATTGCCTAATAAAGAACTTGGCGTAGATAATAGCTCAGGCAACCCCACATACAAAAATATTACTATAGATAAAGATGAAATCCTGGCAAATCATAAATCGTTTATGGAATCATTAAACATTTCTACCAATGACAAATCTAATAATTTGCCTAGTTTGTACTGGACACCCAAACTTCACGGTACATTGCCGGTTCTTCCAATTGTTCTACTAAAGAACTGTCCATTATCCTATCTAAGATTTTGACTGCTGTGAAAGAAGGCCAGCAAAAATAATGTGACACTGTTCATTCACGTAGTAGCATCAATCATATGTGGATACTAAAAAAATCTAAAGATCTTCTGAACAACTTGAAAACCCGGTCACTTTCTAAGATCCACTCGTTGAAAACATTCGATTTTTCTACACTCTAAACTACTCTTCCCCATTCAAAATTGAAAAGTCGTTTGATTGATCTTTTTTCAAGAACGCATTTACTTACAAAAAAGACAGAGCTTTAAATATGCAGCCTTAGCATATACATCTACATATTTTACTAACAAAGTACCAAAGGGTAACACACGATACTACACTGAAGAACAGGTGATCAGCATGCTGGAATTTCTCATTGACAACATATTTGTCCAGTTCGGGGGCAAGATATTTCAACAGACAGTCGGCATTCCAATGGGAACGAATTGTGCTCCTCTCTTAGCCGACCTGTTTTGTTCACTTACGAAACAGAATTTTTGCAAAATTTGGTCAAACAAAATAAAATTAAAGAGCCTAGATTCTTTAATTACTCATACAGATATATTGATGATGTCTTGTCGCTTAATAATAGTAACTTTACCGACTATATTCCATTAATATATCCCCCAGAACTTGAAATAAAGGGGACTACAGACATTGACCATTCTGTTTCGTTTTTAGAATTACATTTGGAGTTTGACGACAGTGGCAACCTCAGCACACGAATTTATGACAAAAGAGACAATTTCAATTTTGATATTGGAAACTTTCAACACCTCGACAGTAATATTCCGTCTTCCCCATCGTATGGAGTATATATTTCTCAATTAATCCGATAAGATAGAGCATGTAGTCACTATCAAGATTTTTTGTAACGACACAGATGTTTAATTCGTAAACTTTTAAATCAGGGCTTCGAGAAATGCAGATTAATAGTTTTTCTGAAGAAATTTATTGGACGATATCCAGATTTGATTGATAAATATTCAATTCCTATTTCCAATTTTATTGAAGACGGTTTTGTTTAAGTTTTGGCTTCTTCCTTGATGTTTCTCTTTTTGCAATTTTAGTGTGAATTGTGCACCGAGCGACAAAAACATATCAACTGTATGAGACAATGCTTGAAAATCGAACGACAAAAACATTTTACCTATTACAGAAAATTCTAGGTTTTGACAGGAGGCACACCACTAATTCGGCCTCCCGTTGACTCGTATGTTAAATTCCGGGATTTCAAAATTAACATAATATAGCAATGAATTTTCCCAGGTGCGGGAACTTGTTTTACCGTTAACAGATTACCAACACGATAAAATAAATACATTTAAACCATATGTTGTATGTCAAATAAGAAAACAAAATTGAATTGAAACGTTCCGGCTAATTTTGTACATAGTCGCAACAGAAAATTTTCGGTATTTGGTCGTATTTCATTCGATCCGTTCTAGCTTGTTACGCAACTTATTCATGTTTTTTCAACTGTTCTTTGTTCTCCGTCATTCACCTAGAAATATTCTATGATCTTGCTGATTATAACATGTATCAAGTGGCTGGAGTCACTACAAATTAAAAGGCACTATTTTTTATAGTACTATTTTCGAGGTCTGTCTAACATTGGCGTATTGAAATAGTGTAACATTGGCGTATTGAAATAGTGTAGTGCCCCCTGACAATATTATGGCTTTGACATTTAACACAATCTGGGCACACAGAAGCTGTAGTTAGTCGTCATATAAACGGGAGATTGATGCATCATTAAACCTGGTTTAACCCACCATTTTGTTTATAAAATGCCCGTTCCAAGTCGAGAATATGACGGCTTGCCAAAAATGCTCTGTATCGGATTGTGTTTCCCTGATTCAGTCGAATGTTATACCTTTTTTACCTTTTCGTCTTCTGTACATCCTTTATAGGATAACCGTTCATCATTGGGTTGAACGTCTGTAGTACATATTAATAACCATTTAACCATATCATTCCATATCACCATATAACCATACACATTTTTTCCTGTACCATTTCATCTAAAATGTTAGGACGATATATCATCAACCAGTTTGCACTTCAACCATCACCATTGAACGTATATACAATTTGCATGCTCATAAATATTGAAAGTTCACATCATTTTATCCATTTCTCTATAAATATATTACTGTTACTATTTTAGACTTCACAATAGATATGCATCATTGATAGCTCTCTGTATCTATGATTGTGTAGATTGTACAGTATACGTCTTATTTGAAATTCTAATTTAGCTAAACTGTCAATTTGTTTAAATTTGTTGATCAGGTGAGTACAGTCTAAAGTTATCTCCAACTTCTCACACGTGTTAAGATCATCAAAGTTGACATTATAATGACCTATTAGTAAGTTTTTGATATCTTTCATGACAGGGTCACGGACACATGACAAGAACGGACATTTTAGTATTGAATGTTCTATATCCTCTGGTTCTACGTGACAGAGTAGGCATGTTGGGTCAATGCTGGAGTTTTTGAACTTTGACCTATTACTTTGTAAGATATATGTTCCAGTCATAAGTTTCAGTTTAGTAGGTATCCTGTTTACATCTCTGGTGGATTTACAATTGATCTTTAACTTTTGGTTGATGTGCCGACCCTCTAGTTGGGTATCTGCCTTATAGTGTACAACGCGAGATAACTCTATTCAATTTTTCTCAAAAGTACTTGACAGGCCTAAGTCGGGTCAAATACAGTTTTACTTTGCTTGCATTTTTTAATTTCCAAGCACGTGTATTAATTTTCACGTTTTAAATGACATTTCCATATCATTTCAGATAATATGCAGTTGCATCGGTCTAAACCAAGTTTTATATCGGTAAGTGTTTTTTGGGGGAAAGTGATAAACAAAAGTACGGTTTCCTTTGCCTTCACATTTGTTTATTGTTAAAAGGTTATATTTAAAATTAAATCTAAGGTTTATTTTAAAGAATCGTTTTATAAAAGTTATGAATTTTCCATTCTTTATACCGGAAAGAACCCTTTTATTATGGAGGTGCAAATTTTCAAAATGACGGACCTTTCAAACAAAATGCCAACTTTGAAATTGTTGAATAAAGACAAAAGATAAATAATTATAAAAGTAAAACAAAACAAACGAACTATCCAAACAATATGCAATACAAATTTTGTTGCAGTTCTATAGATGAAATGAAGCTATATCTAAGTAGCATCAAAATGTTCTAAATTTCATGAACTGACCTTTGACCTTATCTAAAATCAAATGTGACCATGCATAGCCAATAACTACGACATTTCAATTCGCAATGGTTTCCTCTTTCCAAACATGTATAATGCAGGTGTGTGCTATTTCATTAACCCAAATTCGGAAAAATCGTCTCTTGGGCACACTACTATATGTATTATCAATATAGGACTGGATGATTATGGTGATCGATTTCGGCTGCTTTCAACGGACTTATTGCATAATTTAACGGTGACATAATAATGCTGGTCGTCTTAACTAAATTATGAAAAAGAAAAAAATCGATCGAAGGGTAACTGTTTAGTCCATTTTTTTTATAATTAGCAAAAATATTTATTTGATTTGCTAACTATGTTTTATATAAGTACATAATTTAATTCAAACTTTTAAGACTCAGCTTATTAATGTTGGGTAGTTTTTTTATTTTGACTTGGACTTGAAATTTGTTTGTTTAAGGGATGTTTATCTTGTTTCGGCTCGACAGGATCAAATAACTAACTCAGTACACAGGACTAAGTAAATGTTTTGGATGTTGGCACAGTAGCAACTGTTTATAAAATGCTATTTAAAAGTTCGGAACAGAAAAAAAGTTGTGCTAAACTTTTAGACATATTCACAAAATAAGTTAATACTTGGCAATTTTGTCTACATTATTTTTGTTTGTTTGTAGAGTGTTGAACCAGAATGCGAGTGTCAAGTATACATGAAAAGAATGCTTTTTTCTAATTTAATATTATAGCAGAACACTAAATTTTGCAGTGTCAACAAAATATCTCTTATTGCAAAAGTTTTTAAGGGAGTACGAGTGTCAGAAATTTTGTAATTAGAATTAAAATTCTGACCTTTTGCTTATGGAACAACTTGAGCAAAAAATTTTTAAAATCCATGTAGGAATTTGTATAAGACGTCAAAATTTTGACGGGAAACAGTTATCTCTAGAGTTTTCCTTCAATTTGCATAAGATGTTTATAGTCCTTTAAATATATAAAAATATAATTGGGAGTTGGTTAAATTTTATACACTGTCTATTTTAATGCATTTTAAAGTGACCTATGACCAAGAACATATGATCTATGTGCAAACAATTTTAACACTGTTTGAATTGATTAAACTCAAGGATATCGAATGCTTTTGAAATCTGACACTCATACTCCCTAAGACATGTTCCTGTATTGCAAAAGTTTTTGATATAGCGGTTAGTCTTTCTTGATAAATTTCCAAATGAATGCCAAATGACAAAATACCGACGTTACTGTTATTTTATTTTCTGCATATGCACATTTCGACAACTTATGTCTCATCAGTGCAGATAAAACCAAAACATTTGAAAGTCCTTTAATTGAAAACATGTAAAAGATGATAGAGAACACATAACCAAAAGGATCTAAATAGAAAAGCCAAAATTCAGCTAAGGACAGAGCTATGCACGAGGGAGATATTCCTTAGTTTGAGACAAAATTTTGTAAAAAAACCATGAATCAAGAATACATTGATAAGTTGGACTTATTCTTAGTTTGATTTTTTACTGTGAGTCTTTTTTTTTTGTATTTATTTTTTTAGCCATTCACCACACATAGGGGAGGGTTTGGATACAAGAAAACGAGTTTAACCCCACTGCAATTTTTGCACCTGTTCCAAGTCAGGAATATGTTGGTCATCGGCTTGTACTTGTCTTCTTATAAAGTTTTAGTTTCTTGATATTCGGGTTATTGGATGTGGTTTGTTTCCATTGATTTATTCACTTTTTTACCATTCTGGGGGCATTTAGAGCTTGCTATGGTGTGAGGTTCCTCAGTGGTTCAAGACCGAACGGTGACCCCTAAATGCTTTGTTTTGGATCGTTTTAATCTGGAGATGGGATGTTGTCTCCTTGACATTTACCCTATTTCCTTTCTTTTTCATATGATAAGATCCCATACAGAAAAGTACATTAATGTGTAAACGTAACAAACAAACAAACATAAAACAAACGCAACAAAAAATAAAGCACTTACAATTTATTAATTTAATTATGTGCCTTGTTGAAGATATTTTATCGGAGATGTTTGCATCATTGATCTTGGACATCTTGCAGTTTTATTTGTACTGTACATGAAAATAATGATTTAAAATAATCTACAATTTAAAGTAACGACTGCTCCCCTTATTTGGACACTTGTACAAAAAACTTTTGTGGAATTTTAAGTTTGTGTCATTTTTAACAATATTTTCAGTGAAAGAAGGTAAAGATGTAATGTAGAATTCTAAAAAAATAAGTCTTCTCGGAGGAGTTGAGCGACCAAACTTTATTCCCTTATTACTCATCAAAGATATCTTAGCAAGAAAAAAAACGTACAAAGTATGACTGCGTAAACTGTTTTTACTAAGTACATGTAAAGAACCTTTTATATAGGAACGTTATATGTCGTCCATTTGTAGTAGCTATGAAGGATGTTTGACAGACATGAAGCTGAGGGACCTTGAACTTTATTTTACGGATCAGTTACCAAATCAAAGTTGTGTTCCTCATGGTGACTTCAAAATGAAGAACGACAATAAAAGCGTCGTTCCATTTGCTTAATCTTACCATGTATTTATAGGGATTTTGTCCCATGTACATTAACTCTATTCCTTTATTTGTTGTTATCAGATCAGATTCACAATATCTGTAAGTGGTTTGTAAATACTATCTTTGATATCTGAGATGTATGGTGGTATTGAGTAGCACATGAACGTCTTCTATATTGCTTTCAACCTTGACCTAAATTCCATGGTCGAGCCACAACATAAATTTTCAAATTAAATAATTTGACCTTGACCTTAATTTCATTTACCAGTGACTATGATAGTTTTACCACTTTAGTATATGTAAGAACATGATAATCCCCTTCTGCGTGAATAAGTGCGAACGTTAGCGAGTACTTATCACGAAGATGGGGATAATTAGCGAGTACTTATCACGAAGATGGGGATAATCATGTTCTTATTTATTAAGAAAATTGTTAAGTACTAAAGAAATTATTACAATAATCAAACATTATAGACACTCAATAGATAGACTAATTTAGCCCCATTTGACTTCACCCATGCATGCCATAATTTGAGTAGTTAAGGTCTATAGAAAACTGTGAAGGTGATAAAAGAGGTGTTATAAATGTAATAACATAGAGTTATTCATTATGGAGTAGGAAGGTTTAGAGCTTACAGTATTTAAAAGAGATGAAAAATTATACATTTTTTTTGGTTGGTTTGAAGGGGGGGGGGTGATTTCCCGATTTGATCATCACAAGAACCTGATGGCAAGGACATAATTAGTGTACATGTGAAGTTTTTGGTTACTTATTCTGCACAAAATTTTTAAAATATTTCCAAAAAGGTGGTTTGAAAGCCAAAACGCCATTTTTATCCTCCAATGCTTTATACTTGTTTTTTTCTTTTTTTTTATTAAAGTAATGATAACACCCCCTTAATCTATTATTGATTTGTGTTTATCTGAATTATACTGAATAGTCAATTTATTGTTTGAATTTTTAGAATATAGATTTTTATGTGAATGACAACTCCTTCATATTTTACAGATAATGCTTTAAAATCTAAATGGAATGCCTGAAGCCGTTTTAAGCTATTGACTCTAACATGTAAAACACAATAGATAATCCTTTAGTAAGAACATGATTTCTTTCTTCACAAATGAGACAGCTGAAATCCTGTTATCTGATTGGTCGAGAGTACTTAATTATATTCTTAATCAGTTTCTTAATGTAACAGTATGTTGTATTTAAATAAAATCTGGTAAGTTAAATTGTCACTTAATAGTTCATAAAAGTTTATCATATGGTTTCTCACCTTAACTTAAATTGTTTAGATCAATGACAGTGAATAACAAAATTCTTAGGTTACTGTAAATTCAATTTCTGCAGATGACCATTATGACAACTGGTGTGTCTTCAGTGCAGATAAAATCAAAACATTTGGAAGACCATAAATCATAATAGGTGTGAAAGCTGAAAGAGAAGAAGCAATCCAAATGGTCTAAATGAAAAGCAAAAATCAGCAAAGGACAAGGCTATGCAAGAGGCACACGCTCCTTTAGTTTAAACATTTTTTTTAAATTAAGATATTGAAATTGTGAATAAACTAGTTATACAAGTATTTAAAAAGTTAAGTTCAGTGCAGACCTGTATCGCTTTCTACACTTATTTTGAGATGCAATAGAAACAAGCACCCGCCTTAATTCTGTATTCCCGACAAAGAATGTAGTTTGCATAATGTTAATGAATGCCATACTCGTTCAGTACACTTTAAAAAGAGAGCATTACATTTCAGTGCCCTTTAAAGAGGTCATGAGGATTATTCCTCTATCCCCATAACTAATAAACTACCAAAGTTACTGTAAATTTAGTTTCTGCAAAAACCGACAATTTAAGTCTCTTCAATGCAGATCAAATCATAACGTAAGAAAACTATATGCCTAATGTTTGCATAAGCTGATATACAACAAATAGCCAAAAACATCAAAATTAATAAATTATATTTAATATCTAATTGCATATTTACACATCTTGCGTTGAAAAGAAAAATTGAATCAATATCTTAAATTCAATGTCATTACTACTTTCAGGAACAGAAAGAGAATTTCATCTCCATGACATTAAGACTGATCGGAAAGTTTCTGTGATTTGTTACATTTTTACCATACAACATTTTAAGATAAAATTTTCTTGAAAATACAGATATCTCAGTACTAATAATGTTTTTCAAGGACTGTTATAAGAATCGTCTAACAGTTTTTTTATCCACTGAAATTAGATGGATTTACAATACGAAAAAAATATCCACCATATTTAAACCACCATTACTTAATTTATGTAAGACAATCTCCCTCTTTATTTTATGAGGTCTATTGTCCTTCAAAAGTGTACATAATTTTGTCTATATCTTGCAAAAACTTATTAGGAGGACTGGGTAAAACAGACATGAGATACGTTAGTAGTGGGATTACCAATCCTTTTAGGATATTTATTTCTTTCCGAATAAAGTCATGTGACTAGGTGATATTTGATTCCTAAAATCAAATATCTGATAGTATTTATATTTATTAACATAGCATCATGTAGCTTCTCATTAGTTTTATTTATAATTAGTACTTCCTTAGCCTAGAACCATCAAAAGGTGGAATAGAGAACATCTTGGTTATCCCCGACCATTTTACTAGATATGCCCAAGCCGTGCCAACTAGAAACCAAACGGCCAAGACAACAGCAGATGCCCTATTTAACAGCTTCATAGTGCATTATGGCATATCTTGTAGAATACATTCAGATCAAGGCCCAAACTTTGAAAGTAAAGTGATCAAAGAGCTTTGCCATCTACTTGGAACAGACAAATCCAGGACATCACCATACCACCCAATGGGAAATGGTATGACAGAACGTTTTAACAGAACTCTGTTGGAAATGCTAGGCACACTACAGCCACATCAGAAGATCAATTGGAAAGTACATGTAGCTCCGCTTGTGCATGCCTACAATTGTACACGGCATTCAGAGACCAAGCAGTCACCAAACTTCCTGATGTTTGGCAGAGAGCCTAACCTTCCAATCGACATAGTCTTTGGACTGAAGCAAGAACTAGAACACCAATTCCAGTCCAAGTATATACAAGAACTGCGCCAGAGGTTGTCTAAGGCCTATGAACTAGCATCTAGAGTAACTGATCAAGCCAAGACCAAACAGAAGTCTAGATATGACTTGAAGAACAGAGCAACCACATTGGAGAGAGGAGATGATGTACTGGTCAGAGTTGTCGCACATCGTGATACACACAAGATTGCTGACAAATGGGAAGATGATGTATACACCATTATCAGATGTACCAGTTTATGTAGTGCAGAGGAAGGACGGAAAAGGCCGTAGACGCACTCTACACAGAAACCTGCTTTTTTTCACTGGGTACATCATCGGGAATCAAACCAGCTCCTACTCCACAAAAGCGCCATCCAGTTTCTAAACCAAGGAAAAGACAGAAACATCATATACAGCAAGCCCCTGAACTATCATATGATGATAGTAGTACAGATGATGATCTTCCTATCATTGTTGTGAATAACACACCAACTGTCGTCATTGATGATGCAGAGGATACAGATCAGTCACTACAACAAACAGAGTCTGAATCTGATGGGGACGCCCACTCCAGCCAGAGTGTCACTGGAGAAGATTCTGACAATGACACAGGAAGCGCATCACAGAACTCTGAAGACCAGTTGGATGAATCAGATGTACAACCTACAGTTGTAAGACAAGGATCACCACAGTCTGATGAGGAGCAGGACCCAAGACTTTCAATTCGAGCTAGGACGGAACCTGAATGGAGGCGTTCTGGGGCATATGTTACCAAGTCTGCTACTTCACTGAATGAACCTTGGAAGCATAAAGCTGAATTTATTTCAGATTGTATTTGGAAAAGGCATACTTTCAGGTTCAGAAAAACAAGCATGCGAAGCATTAATATCAATTATAACCAAAGATTAATCAATTTACAGTTTATTTAGTTTGTCATTTACTTCACAGCTGAACTTACTAATGTATATAGTTTTATTTGTTTCAGATAGTATTTATATTACTCTCTGGGACGTCATTTTACGTCGAGGGGAGTATGTGACAGGGTGATATTTGATTCTTAAAATCAAATATCTGATAGTATTATATTTATTTAAACCTGTAGCTTTTATTAGTTTTATTTATAATTAGTAATTAGAATATTATACTTAATTATGGTTTTCTTATGTTTAGTTTCTAAAGTAGTTTTCTATATCCTATAATTTCCCTTTACATAGCCTCTTTTCATGAAGTCATTTTTGATGGGAAATTTCTAGTATTCTCATTGGTATATCTCACAGAAAGTCAAGATTCTAAAGTTTCCTCTTTGCTCAGATTGTGAAGGCTAAGGACATGAAAATTTAATGTTGAGATTTGATAGTTTATGTTGTCTACAAATCTGAAATTATACTTGGAATCTATTTATTATTATCTTCTGGATGCTTCATTATTCTAGATCAGGTCAGTTATTTTCCTGTTTATAACAAAACTTATATTTTTATCACGTAATAATGTAAATGGTAGATGAATGAATGGAATGAATGAATATTGACAGAGAAAGTGATTAAACAATATTAAAACATATTTAAATCATAACTTTTTTGAATGATTCAGTGCATATAGGATATGCAGAGATATAAATGTATTAAACTTATAGAGAGTAAATGCTACATAGAGTATAAAATGGTTTAATATAATCAATCCGTATTATTAGTAAGCTTCGCACAGATAGAAAAGACTATATTTTTATTTGTATATATTGTGAAATGTACTATTTATATGTAAAATATATAAGTCCGGAATTGTGGACTTATCAAGGTAATATTTATTTTATTCAGGATGTACATTATAGCCAACATTGATGATTGTAATACATAACTATTTTGAAGTACTGCTGGAGGTTCCAATTTGTGTCTGTAGATGTATACCTATAAAACAGATATATGGTAAGAATCAGTGTTCTGTATTTTATTCCTTATTTTTTGTTCGCATGCTGTTTGCATGTACTTTTGTTATTATTATTTATGTTATTTACTTTATATAAGATATAGTCACATCAATAGTATTAGTAATTTGCCATGGATATTTTCATAATTGAAATATATGGAAGTAAATATACATGCTATTGAGATTATATAGTTCCTAGTGTCACACCTGATGTCACTCCCGGTTTTCATGGGAGTTCACACTATTAGTGCCTTAGTTCTTAATATTTTACGAAAGGATATGGAATAAATGAAGATGAGACCATAACACATATGTTAACTCCAACTGCAATAATTTTAATGAGCTGTATGGCCATTTCGGAAATTAATTCCTCATCAGCAGCACTAGAACCCAAACAAAGGAAATCCATAATTTCAAAAAATGTCTTCTTTCTTATTTCCGTCTACTGTGGCTGTCTCACGTCTTTGTTTTTCTCTGTTGCCGTTTTTGCCATGTTTTTGGACTTCGATTTTTGTAATCATCACTTCCTTTGTTCCTTCGGTATTCTACTGCCGTTGTTTCATGGAGATATGCAGTATAATTTATATTATTTTCATTAGCATTCTGATATTGTATTTTAATCTTACTTTACTTAGGAATATTTTTGAGTTATTCCCCTTAGCATAGTAGTTGTGATTTTATAGTAGCTGTGACAAATAAACTTTTGATTGTTATCTTTATATTTATAGGGTATTTCTACATCTGCTAAATAAATTTATTGAACCCTAGACCTGTTCCTTGTTTATGAGCCCACAGGAAAAAGTCAGGTTTCTTTTACCCCAAGAACAAATAATATTTTTTATTACAACTTTTTTAATGTCATAATTCAAATTTACAATATCTTCGTAATCCCTTGTAGTTGATAATGTTATACCAAGAATATTTATCTTATCTAAAATTGTTTTCATTCCTAAAGAGAAGTTGTGTGTGTAAATTTCCATTCGTGATCGACCAAGTGGAGCAACCTCTGATTTTCATAATTAACTTTTAGTCCACTTATCATTTGTTCAGTAAAGTGACAGTATTTCTGACAGAGTCTTCACTAGCATCCAAAAGAATTTGTGTCCTTTATGTGCTTTTGAACGCAAAATTGCGCCATCTGTTTTCTTCTTATAATATTCCTTAAGTTCATTTTGGATTGTTAATATCCTATTTTCTATATCTATATGACTATTGTTGCTAGATTCTTGAAGGACATATTTTCTCTTTAGATTTAACAGCATCCTCATCTTTCTTTTTAGTTTCACATGAATATTTTATTGCATACCCTCTGATATCACATTTTAGTAATTCCCATAATAAGTTGGGATTTAAATTTTGCCTTTATATAATCAATCCCTTTTCTTATACAAGTTTATGTACATTTTCCTTAAATTTTGATTCCTGTAACAAGGATGTATTTAGCTTATAGAATCATTTACCTCTTTTTATTTTATGTTTATCGATGTCTAAGGAAACAAAGGAATGATCACTCCTATAACCATAGCTAATATCTGTTTTTATTGTAATATTTGACAGTCCCACTGATATTAAAAAATAATCCTGCACAGAACTTTAGGCTTTTTGTCGGCAGGTAAATTTTTTTTCCTCAATATTTGTTAATCTCCATATATCTATAAGGTCATTTCTTTCCATTAATTGTTTTAATTTTTCTCGGTTTTTTACATGACTTATTGTGTGAGACCCCCATTTTTATCCTTGCTTTCTATTACAAAGTTCCCGTCCCCGCCGCATATTAAAGGAATATCATTATATTCTTCTATAGTATTACAGAACTCTTCTATAATGTTAGTAGCATCCATATTTAAACCATAATAATTTGCTAATAATACCTTTTGCTCGTTGATTTTTATGAAACAAATGATAAATCTTCCATTTTCATCCTTAATAATTACCTCTATACTGTATTCAAAATTATTTTCAAATAATATCATAATTCCAGCACTTTGGGAGTTTTTATTTGAAAAAATACATTTATGGCGCCAGTCTGTTTCAAATATTAAATTTTTTTATTATGCAACCAATGAAATACTTCTTTTCTTTTCTTATTGTTTCATAACCTTTTCACATTAAATGTACATATTTTAAGATTAACCATTGCAATAACAAGTAGAATTGGTATTACCGTGCATGGTTACTAGCAAGTTAAAACAATTAAAGCATGCATATAACACATATAAACATATAAAATGAAAGATTTGAATTATGGATAAACTGATACTAAATTTGCTTGGGACTGATTGAAGTAAAGTATGGCCTCATATATATAAATATAAACAGATAAATGAATGTAAAGGATTGTGTATAAATGAGTTTATCCATAACGACAAAAAAAAATCCATTACAACCAGACTCTGAACATGCATTTCCACTTCATTAGAAATAAGAAATACAAAATATGTACATGATCCAAATGCCGCCATGATGGACATAAACATAAAATATACTACTCAACAAAAGAAACAATACACAGATTTTATCAAAATTAACATTTAAATAACCAGCAGAGAAACCCAACTTGTAGATGAAATGTATTTTTTGCACGTATGAATTAACGTTATGCCCAAAAATGTCTCTTAAAATTCTGAACCCTCTCCGGTCACGATCAAGATCATTATCCGGAATTTCTGTTTGCAGACCTAAATAGTGAGAATGTCTATATTTTCTTTTTACCAAACCATCACATTTTCGAACCAGCTGACTTCCAAATTCTGTTGTTATGTCGATCATGATTTCCTCAGGCCTACTTTCCGATTTCAATATCCGTTCTCATAAGTGTAAAAGCGCGTTACGCGATGTTGACGTTGCGACATCTCACAGGCCCCGCTGTCACGTAATTTGTCATTTGATGGGTACATTTGCCCGCGATAATTCATTGTTCGCGTTGATTTTTGGATTGAACGGGGCANTTAAATTTTTGGAATGGCAAATTGTTAATCTGATAAAGTGTCCCGATTATTGACATCAAACAATTTAAATCATCCGTCCGTTTACGGCAAACTCGATCATAGGGCGAAAAAGTTCCATTCCGGATTTTTATCGTATCCGTTTCGGAATTGATCTTAAAATGGAATAAACAAATGCGTTTTGGCGTTGAATACATTAATACACTAAAATAAAAACTTAAAACTGCGAAATACAAAAATATTAACAAAATAAAACTGTGTACCGTTTCTTTTGTTGAGTAGTTTATATATACCTGGCTACTTCATTGCATTTGAACACATCTCATGGTTCTAGCTTGAGTAACTTTTAATACAAAAAATACCAGAGTACTGGTCGAGGTGACTTGACCCAAAAAAAAACACCTTATGTATGGACCAACTTAACATTGGACAAGAAATATATCATTTGTGTGTACAGACTGATATACATTGATAAATACATATGCCCATGAACCTTTAATAATTTGAAAAGGGACTTGCATACCTCTTATAATCCTAATATGGATTTTTGATTGCAGACTGACATACATTTGGATTTCAACATTTTAAATGGCCATTTTTTATTGTACGTACAGACATGCTAAAATTGTTTGTTCCCAAGAACAAAGGTGTACAACAGATTAATAGAATTGAGACTAACATTCATAATTTAACCCCGGAGTACTAGTAGGCTTACATATATGTCTGCAAAATGACACCGGATACGCCTAACTTATGGTGACCATAACTGTATACAGATGGACAAACATAACTAAGTTTATATGTGTTTGGACCCTTTAGATATTTCAATTCATCAATGAATATGAATATGAATTAATATACATAGATTCCTCTGTGGAGAGGAGCTTTTGTATGCAGTGACATATTCCCTGGGGCATGAAGTTATTACAACAGGATAGTTGAGTTCAAACTGAAATTCATAATTTATATTTCACCTTTAAGTTGGCTTAACTGACTTCAAAATGACTCTCCTTATTTAGAACGACCATAACTGTATATAAACGGACAGACAAGATAAATGTTCTAGGACCTTTATATATCAAAGTATACTGCAAACGATGAATGAATATGAACTTATTATCTATGTATATAAATTCCTCTGTGGGGTGAACTTTTGTATGCAGTTATATATATTCCAAAGGAGAATGGGAAAATTACACGGATTACTATACCGACATACATTATTTTAATCTGATGTAGGTTTATATCTGCAAGAACTCGCATCAAAATGAGGGATGACCATAACTGCATACAGACGGACAGACACAACTAGGCAGATATTTACTAGCCCTTTAAACATTTCAAACCATTAATGGATATTCACTAAAATATAAAATATTTTATGTGGAGATAAATTTCTGAATGTACTGACAGTGTCTACCTTTCCAATTACCATACATACAAACAAACAGTCTGATCATGCTGACAAAAAAGATATTTTTCAAAAAACTATATCCTACTTATGTTACAAAAGTACTGAAACAATGATTGTCATTATTATTATTATTAGATAATATCTAATTACATACAGTATTTGTGTTGATAAATGATCATTACGTGGAAGTCAGATATTTAAGAATGACAGGGAACTGCCTTGTTTATATACACTACACGCAGTATAAGGCTACAATTTGGATTGAAAAGGAACAATGTTTATTCCAACTGCTATAGAAAAGTAAACAGAATATATCCATTGTACAAATAAATTATACTTTTAGTTTTCTGAATTAATGTTTGTCTTTTCGGTTTCCAATTTCTGGGCGGTTTTAATGATGACAAATCTGTATCAAGGAATACACGAATTATGGCACCACTTGGCTTTGACTTGACAGAATACTTCCCCTCGTTACTCCATTCATTATCCACATTGTTTACTTTTGTTAGTTCCTCCACAAAAACTTATTTTCTTGTGTCAAATCTTCCTTGATGACATATTTCGATTTCGCTAAAGCTCGTCTTTTTCGAATGGTCTCTATTTTCCTTTTTCTTGACATAAATTTTACAATTACCGGTCTTGATCTATTTGCTACGTATCGTCCTAGTCTTTGAGCTATATTTATTTCGTGTTCTTCAATATCCAGTTTATCTCTCAAAAGATTGTTTACTTTTGTAATTGTTTTCTCTATATAAACGCAATATGTAAACAATTGTTTCGAGGCTGGGCTCGACAATCAGTCCGAGGCTATTTATTTCAGCATACGCATTCCTTGCATCAAAATTATCAATAAATCTGATAAAGTGTCAATGATACGTAAACAGGATGGCTCTAATTTGCCCATTGAATGATGATATACCTCAAAAAAAATAATTTTTATGCAGCAGATTTTTTAGTGTGGCCGCCGCCAGTATTACCCATAATCTTTCCCAATTATGGTTCAAGAAACATCGTCTTGAAGTGATCTATCTACAAGCAAAATAACAAAAGCATATCTGAGAAGATAAACTAGAGAATGTGTCTATAAGACACGGATGCCCCGCCAATAAATTTATCGCAACAGAATCATTCATTAAATTAGTTCCCTGTCATTGAATTGTGATGAAATGCAAAATTTAACCAGTCATTCAACCATAAATGTAAGTTATGGACACTAGAATGTTGGTTAAATGGGCAGATCTCATTTACATGAATGATACAGTGAAATATCATGATGCTACAATACATAGAAGGTGAATTGAAAAAAAGACTTAAATGCAAAACTTAACCAAAGTCACTGAAGCATAAAATGTAGGTCAAAACCACCATATTGTCAATGATTTGGGAAGTACTCATTAAGGCAATTAATTTGATGGAACATCATTGTCTTACAATGTGTTGTTACTGAGAAAGGGACTTTTAACGCAAAATTTAACCTAAGTCACTGAAACGTAAAATGTAGGTCAAAGTCACCTAATTGTAAATGATTAGAGTAGTACTCATTAAGGCAATTAATTTGATGACACATCATTGTCTTATAATGTGTAGTTGTTTAGAAATGGACTTAAACGCAAACTTAACCAAAGTCACTGAAGCGAAAAATGTAGTTAAAAGCCACCAAATTGTCAGTGATTTGGGTAGTACTCATCAAGCCAATTAATTTGATGAAACATTATTGTCCTATAATACGTAGTTGTTGAGAAATGAACCAGAGGCACTCAAGCATGAAATGTAGGTCAAAGTGTCAAACTACCTTGTGAACTCTGTAGTACTGTCAAATATCTACCTACTGTCCTACTTTTATTGTTCTACCTCTTAGAGTTTCTGAGAAATGTACTTAAACACAAAACTTAAACGGAAGTACCGAGGTACGGTCGTACAGACGTATGGACGGTCGGAAGGACGGACAAGGGTAACACTATATGCCCCTTCCACATTCGCGGGTGGTGTATAAAAAGCTATGGCATGGACACGACTTGTCAATCTGACCTTGATGGCAAAGTTCAAGGTCAAATGTAACAAATTATGATTGATGACACATCTTCTTGAAGTGTACTATCTAAAGCCTATCTCAAAAGACAAAAAATTATAGACCGGACACGACTTTGTTTCGGATGAACGGAATGACGGACAGAGTAATTACTATAGGGTGTCCGACACTATGTGGCGGGGCCCTAATTAGGAAGGAGTTATAGATTAACAAACAAGCTATTTTTGTTAAACCACTACAAATCAGCAAAAACATAATTTCAAGTATAAGGGGCACAACTAGATTCTGTGAATAACATATTCCGAAAGTTTGGTGGAAATCTGAAGTGTTTGATTAACAAATAAGCTACTTTTGGCTTTATGAACCTCTAAATCAGTAAAATCAAAGTTTCAAGTATGAAGTGCACAACTAAATCATGTAAACAACATATCCTGAATTTGAGGTATGAATCTGTCATACAGTTTTAATAGATTTCATATTTATTGCTATGACAAATTTTCGTTTAACTTTTAGACATCATATACACTGTATAAAGACAATTATCTCATGTGTACACTTTGTTCAATTACTATTATCTAAATTTATGTAAATTCTAAAACTGAAGGATTAACACCCTCCATCGTAGCGTTGTCCTTGGCTATATTTGATATTGCTGATAATTCGGATTTCGTTTGGTTTTATGCATTATAAACATTTTTTGAAATTATGGATTTCCTTTGTTTGGGTTCTAGTGCTGCTGATGAGGAATTAATTTCCGAAATGGCCATACAGCTCATCAAAATTATTGCAGTTGGAGTNAACATATGTGTTATGGTCTCATGTTCATTTACTCCATATCCTTTCGTAAAAAAATTCAATTTACAGTGCTGTATTTATGATTTTGAAGTTTCATTGGGATATGAAAGTGTTGACAGAAGCACATTTCTAATGAAGCTTGGTAGCACTTCATGTTGAAAATGTCACCTAGTCAACGATGCATTCAATTCTTATATTTACATTTTAAAACTTAAATATAAAAAAAATATTTCAAGGAAAGTACATAGAGTACATTGGGATTCTGTTTTTTACAAATTTATCCCCACGTGGTCATGTAGTCAAATGTGTTTCATGGGAATTGCAACTTCACATTGATATGCCATGTGATCGATATGTTCACCTATCAAATTGACAGAATTTTAATGAATGTGTGCACTTAAAATGTAATTATAGCGAGATGACATGCATACCCTTCCAGAGCATCAGATGTAGCTCACATTTATTTTTTAAGGGAGAGTTCACACTGTGCTTTACCTGTGTAGAGTGTTTTACCTGCTGTTTATTGTAGGTATTCTCTTTTCATCTTCTGGTTTTCTCAGTTTTCGGTGTCTCTGAACTTTGATTAATGCAATCTTTTTTATCTTTAATCTTTTGGAATTCTAATAACATTAATCTTTTACATGAAAATTACGTCATTGTCCCTGCAGACAAAGCTTCTAACAACATACTGTTTTTGTGTAAGAAACACTATCTCGACTGTCTTGTGAAGGAGATGGGCATCGACAGTTCATCTGGAAACCCTACTTATACCCCTACTACAATATCGAGGGATGAGATTGTAAAAAATCACACTTCAGTGTTATCATCATTTGGCATAAAAGCTAATGATGAAAACAATCAACTCCCTTACATCTACTGGGTACCTAAACTTCATAAGAATCCATACAAACAGAGATTCATTGCCGGGTCTTCCAGATGCACCACTAAACGTCTTTCACAGCTCCTCACTACTGTGTTGACCGCAGTCAGAGACGGCCTGAAAAATTACTGTAATTAAGCTTTCTCCACAAGCGGTGTGAATCAAATGTGGATTCTTAAAAATTCAAAAGATCTCCTTGAACAGCTTTCCTCAACCAGTCTTACCCATTGCCATAGCATTCAAACTTTTGACTTTTCTACACTTTATACAACCCTGCCACACAATAAACTGAAAACAGTAATTGCAGATTTAATACATCAATGTTTCTGCACAAAAAATGCAGAACGCAGATACACCTAATTAGTTATAGGGAAAGACAAGACATATTTTGTTAAGAACCACACCGATTCAAATAAGAAGTACACCAAGACTGACGTAATCAAAATGTTAGAATTTTTGATCGACAATATTTTTGTCGAATTTGGAGGTCGTGTTTTCCAACAGACAATAGGGATTCCTATGGGAACAAACTGTGCGCCGCTTTTAGCTGACCTTTTCCTTTACTCGTACGAGGCCAAGTTTTTACAAGGGCTTATTCAAAGAAAACAAAAACATTTAGCCCAGTCCTTTAATTTCAGCTTCCGCTACATAGACGATGTGCTTTCTCTTAATAATCCTAAATTTAAGGATTATTTACATCAGATCTATCCAAATGAGCTTGAAATTAAAGAAACAACTGAAACACCTACTTCAGCTTCGTACCTAGATCTTTTATTGTATATTGACGAAGATGGACGTTTGAAATCTAAGCTATATGACAAGCGTGATGATTTTGATTTCCCCATTGTGAACTTTCCCTTTCTTAGCAGCAATATACCTACCTCTCCAGCCTATGGAGTGTACATTTCACAGTTGATTCGTTACTGTCGAGCTTGTAGTTTGTACAGTGATTTTTT
>MJUU01036819.1:61693-76989 GCA_002080025.1 Modiolus philippinarum | reverse complement strand
TTTTTTTTTTTTACTCCAGGTACATGTACTAACTCCATGACAGTATTTTACTTTATGACATAAAGAGGAATTTTACCTGATCATGGTAAAATCAGTACAAATATACCTCATCAGACTCCTGAACTGACTCTGACTCTTCTGATTCATTTGACTCAAAGTCTGTATTATTCAACTAAAATATATAAAATCTAAATGGCATCACGGTGCACAAGCCGAGTTGCAACTTCAAATATTATGTGACCAAGTAAATGTGGAGACCCAAATATTTCGAAAAATGTCTTTCTATTATCTTTCCGACCTAATATCCAAAGTTCTAAGAATTCAAAAAGGTCAAGTTTCACGTCTTGACATTTCATTATATAAAAATCACTACGACTACTGATTACAATTTAAATCAATACAGGTTTTTAAAATATCTGGCAGCACAGAAACTACCAAAAAAATTTGAATCAGATGTTAACTATTCAGATATCATCAAGAAACCAGATAAATATTTGAAAATTCAATCTATTTTCAGTCCCCATGACCTTGACCTTTGACCTACTTTCTCAAAAATCTAATAGGTTCTACTATTTTTCTAAAATTCAATTGAATTTGATGTAAATGTTATGAGTTATTACACAGAATTATTTTCAATCATTTTGACCTTGACCTTTGGGTCTCTTTCCCCCCAAATCATTATGGTTCTTCCCCTAATGGTCAAAATATGTCCAAGCTCGATTTAAGTTAAATTTAAACTTTTTTAAGTTATCTTTCAGGGACTAATTTTTTCTTAAATTTGCTCACTGTGACCTTGACCTTTGACTTACTTTATATTAATTCAATAGGGTTCTTCCCCTAATAATATCCAACAATATTTCCAAGTTTCATTTCAGTTGGATTAAAACTTTGAGTTTTATCCGGAAACCAAATTTTTTGGTCACTGTGACCATGACCTTTGACCTCTTTTCTCAAAAAGCAATAAGATTCCCGTGCTCCTGGTACAGAACAATATATGCAACTTTCATTTCAATTGGGTGTAAACTTTTGGAGTTATCATCTAGAAACCAAATTTTTCTGAAATTTTGGATCTATTTTCGGTCATTGTGACCTAGACCATTGACCTGCTTTCCCCAAAATTAATAGGGTTCCTCATCTCCTAATATCCAACAACATATCTAAGTTGCATAGCAATTGGATGTTAAATTTTCGAGTTATCATCCAGAAACCAAATTTTTCTGAAATTTTCAGTCTATTTTCGGTCATTGCGACCTTGACCTTTGACCTACATTCTCTAAAATCAATAGGGTTCCTCCCCTCCTGGCGCCCAACAATAATATCTCTAAGTTTCATTTCATTTGGATGTAAACTTTTTGAGTTATTATCCAAACCAATGTCTGATGCCCGCTTTCACACCCACCCATCCGCATCACCATACTAAGACATATAAACAGCTAATAGAAACGAAGGAAACATATTGAGTAAATATTTACAAATTTAAAGATATTAATATACTCAATGAATTATATATCAGAAACACTTATATGTAATAATCCTGACACACTTTTCGTGCTACTTGAAGTTTTACTTTCAATGGAGTATGTTAAATTTGGTTCTATGGGAAAAATCCTGCACAAAAACTGACATATTCTCATACAATTCAGTGGTTCTAAAGTAGAAGTTCTTTGTATGCATTTTCCCATAGNGTCCAATGTTAAAATTAAGATCATTGCTGGCGGCATGTCCGATGACACATCAGCACCAAAGTAACAACACTTGGTCAGCACCTCATAAGCATCATTCATGCCCAGTTTGGTTAAAATCCATTCAGTGGTTCTCAAGAAGAGGTTCTTTGTATGAACTTTCCCATTAGGTCAAATGGTAAACTAAGTTACCCGCTGGTGGCCATCTTGGAAGCGGTCGGAAAACTTAAATGTGTTCAATAAAATATAGTCCTTAACATGCTGAACATTTTTGCAATTTGAACTTGACCTCTATCTCAAAGTGTTTTTGAAATATAGGACAAAAAGTAAAAAATCACGAAAAATTTGACCAATAAAGGACCACAACTCATATATAGGTACTTGGATTTTCTTTAAAATATCCATGTGGGTAGATCTTAACATGCTGAACATTTTTGCAATTTAAACTTAAACTCTATCTGTTATAGTTTTTTGATAATAAATAAAAAAACATCAAAATTTTGAACGGACGGACGGACGACGGACGCCAAGAGCTCACCCTGGCATAGCCAGGTGAGCGAAAAATGAGTGTATATCCTTTCCATTGAGAACTGGTACACTGGTATTGCCTGTCATAGTTAGCAACGTGAATCATAAAAATATGGTTCATGTTTGATCTTTTACATATTATGTACTCATTTTAACATATTTAAAACCATCGAAGAGAAAAAACCGCCCGCTAAAACGACCTGAAAAAAATCTCCAGCATTGACCCCTCAATCTCCTAATTTTTGGAGGGAGATCTACTGCATTGGCATCTTGACCTTATCACATTAATGACTCTGGAGAGAACTGCTGGACAAATGCAGTGAAGGATTTTTTTTTAACTTGCACACTTTCTGCATTTGATGTAATAAAACATACATGTACAATACACTTTCTGCATTTGATGTAATAAAACATACACGTACAATAGTATACACACGGTAAATATGAAACTGCATTAGTCTGCATTAGATTGTCTGACAGCAACACCAAGTATGACTGTTATAAGACAAAGTGGTAGAAAATTCCATTAATATGATCACTGTCAGGCTTGCCATTTCATATATGACTTCATTGTTTGTTTCTTTTTTCAATAAAAAAAAAAAAAAAAAAAAAAAAAAAAAACATGAAATAACACTTCTTAATTTTATCTCCCACATTTGACATGACTTACTTACGCATACTTATGTATCATCTTACTTTTCATTAAATTTTAACAAAATATTTAAAGAAAGAGAAAATTTCACTGATCATGATAAATAGTATATGTATTAGTGAGTGGTCTTTATTTGGAGGCAATCCATTCATTTTAAACATGAAAAGGGTGGTCTTTAGTTGGAGCAGGGAGGTGGTCTCTGGGGTCGAAATGCATTACAAGTGAGTAATACATGGGAAATGTGGCCACATAAAATGTCGGTCTAATAAGGGAGGGGCCTTATAATGGAGGCACTTATGCATGTGCAATTCACAAATATTGCCTGCTTTAAAAAATTTTCACAAAACAAGAAATATAGAATATTTTCTATCAAAAGTATTGGCCTTCATATTACATTTGTATTATATGCATGTATGTATCAACAAAAAATATTTCTAATTGTTTACCTCAGATACTTTTCCTACAAATGTATTGGTTAAATGCTGGTTGAACACAGGACAGGATGCTGCTATAATAAAATTCTGGAAGAATTCTTGGCATCCAGGAAAAGATGGCTCAGGCCATGGTCACTGAAATGCTTAATAAATCTCTCTTGTAATCTGTCAACAAAACAACACAAAATAAACAAATTTAAACTGAACACAATCTCAACTTTAAAAGTAAGGAGTTGTTGTTTTACACAATTCTTTTATTATCTAGGTTTATAGAAACATTGAGAGCTATTCCAGAAATAAATTTACAGGTGGGTTGTAAGGGACTTTTAAAACTTGATGCATGGTTGATTGGTTTTATTATATGGCACATACTGATTTATAACTAAAATTTTATGGATAGTGGGTGCTGGAAAATAACCTTCCAATCCTCCCATACATTTATTTCTGGAATAGCATGTGTGTAATCACTGTTGAAAGTTGTTGATTGCCTAGACTGATTTCTGTTTACTGCCATATCTAGCAACATTTCAGCTTTTATTCCTTGGTTTGAACTATAATTAATGATATCAGGGTCTTGTTATTTTAGGAAATATAAGTGTTCGATATTTTAGACTGTAAATGTTTGCTTCAATGTATTCTTTTTGACGATGCACAAATATTAAAACATCAAAACTGAAATGCAATGGAAAGAACTTAAATAGAATGTTGTCCAAAAGAACAAATATTACAGATCTGATTTCCCCTCCTAAACTTGCATCAGTATTCCAACGGTAAAATATCTGTGGTCATCCGTACTTTTAGAGCATTTTTCCCATATATGAAACAAATGAAAGAAAGTTTATTTTTTCGTGTAAATAACTCCTCTACCTATGATCTATATGGTTGCAGAAATATTTGTTTTCAATAAATACATCTATATAAGTGCACATTTCATCTGTGAAGATCATTTCATCTATTTTGTCTGCCATTTTTCTCTCTTCTTCACTGTTTTGAAAGAGACCAATTTCAGTTGTGCTCTTCAAAGCATATGTTTTATTTATTGAAAGCATCGTTTTACAACTGATTGCTCAATTTCGGAAATAGCTATGTTTTACAATGTTTCTTCCGGAGTTTTTAATAATCCGTATATTTCAGATGTTAATCCGTAATGCATATTTTTACTTCATAATTTGGAAAAAATACTGAAAATCCGTATTTGTAAATACCTCAGTTGTTTTTTAAATGCAATAATTGTAACAAACAGACATGGTACTATGTGACCATTACTGGATATACATGAACATGTACATACCGTTTAAACTTTTCAGGATTTGCTTGTTTAATTTGCCTTAGTAAAAATACAGTATCCACTTGCTTTCTTTTTAAACTACCATCTCCTTAACACATCTTAAAACATAAACAATCAAACATTGGGTGACTTTCAGTTGAACCTATCACATGAAATCATCAATACATGTACTGACCTTTTCTAGTATTACTCATTTTAAATACCTATCTCTTTTTGAGATTGTTTGACCCATGGTTGATGTCTGATTGAGATTGGTGTATCATTCCTTTTAAAATACCCTTTCCTTTCTGTACAAATAGACTAATTTGAGTAAAAAAAATGCGTTGAACTAGAAAAACTGCAACACGATTACATTTCCATAAAAACCCATTTTTGTCAGCTAAAAATACAGTGACATTTATCACTTTTTTATTTTGATTAAAGGAACTTCATGTATTGGTTAGTTTTCAAGTGTTATTCCCTCAATGGACCTGATGATTAATGTCTATTCATCCATTTAAAGTAACATTTACTGGTTACAGCTTTAAATGCTAATTTTTACTAAGAAATACAGGAAAGAGCTATTCCATCTATATCCACCAAACATGGGAGGAAGTGTCATATATTTTAGAACCCACAATCAAAAGAAAAAAAGTTATTTCTCTAATTAGTTAATGGTTCTCGCATCAAATGGACCCAAGACCAAGAGAAAAAAACACACAAACTGATATCCCCCCTTCCAATCCAACCCCAGGGGGTAAATTTTCCTGGAATAGACCTAATAGTTTCTTCACAACTCAAAGTTTACATAAAGACTGCCAAGACATTTTTATTAAAATATATTGTACAGAACAAATTATGCTTCTAACATAAGCAGAATATGTATTTGCCAGACTTACACTAATAATAATTACAATAATCTGGCAAAATGAAGATGATTGGCTAATTCTGTTTTGTAACTGACTGAAGCCCTGATTCTATCCCCCATTTTCCCTGCCACCGTCCATCCAGGTGTGTGACGATTTGTCTTCGATTCTCGAAGGAGTTCATAAAAGGAATCTCTGAAAAGATTATATTATATTATTTAATAGAATCATATTATTTTGTAAATGGTTGTTTAGAGTAGGGTATTTCTGATGAAAGAGCAATGCAGGCATTCTTATCTTAAAGGTTTGTTTGTCCGACTGGACGTGTCATTTTTTGTGACACAACTATTGTAACCATTAACTAAATTCATTTCATCAGATACCTGATGTACACACAAATGGAGATAACTCTGCTCACAAAATGAAGGTATTCAAACATTTCTAAAAAAAAATATAGGTACTTATATTCAATCATGATTTAAGATTGCTGCACCCAAAGAAAGACCAAATACCTTAACTCATGAAAGATGTCCTGATCTTCAATATGTCCTTATACAAGATTCTATTATTTTTTCTAACTTACATATCTTGAAAAGTACTTGTGAATTTCATATCTCTACTTTGTAAAGGATTACTGCGTGTTTTGTGGTGAAAACTTCTTCACATCAAAACATTTGATTTCTACAGTTTAAAAGTTTCATCAAAAGACAAAACAAGCTTGAATATTTCATTAATTTCTACTTTTTTGCAATTACAATCAACTCTTTTTCCCTTCAACATACAATCTAAATGTATCAGTTGAAATTCTTAAAAGCAAAATTAAGTTTATGGTCACAGCAATACATGTGACTACAAATATTATCTCTGGATTTCTAAGATGTTAAATCAAATTATCTGGTCCCTATGGATTCAACATTATAAGGATAAAATCTAGCCGAGTACATTTTCCTTAATTATCTTAAGAATCTTCGATGAGCAACAAATATTTTTCTTTTTCTTATCAAGAAAGTTAATCTTTGCAGAAAAGGGTCTAAACATGGTACTAACTATATATATCTCCTCTCCAACAACACTAAACACATCACCACAACCTTAATCTGATATAATCAAAAAGTAAACTGTTCATTTGTCTTTTAAACAAATGAAAAGTTCTATCACTTTAAATTATATCACTATAAATTCTTCCTTTTGTCAGTTTTAGCTTGAAATTAAACACTGCCTATGGGTGATCTTGAATAAACAGGCCCACACTGTAAAAAAAAACAATGTTTTATCAAACTGTCAATGGTTCTTTGCACAGAAAATATCTTAAATGTACAATGCATTTACCAAACAGACTAATTATGCCGTCAGCATAATGTTCTTAAAGTTCAATATTAAGAATGTATTAGTGTCAATATACATACTTATTGACTTATTCAATTTCCCAAAAGTACAAGTAATAACTGATTCATTCCTTAAATACATATGCTTCAAGGATTAAAAATTATTATCTTGGAAAATATTTAAATTTTATTTTGACCTAAACCTTTAAGTATTCAAGGAACCATAAATTTTCACAAACAAATGAAGGTGTATAAATATAAAGTAACTGCACACAAAATACAGGTAAAGTAAATGTACACAAAATACATGTAAAGTAAATGTATACAAAATACATGTAAAGTAAATGTAAACAGAATACATATAAAGTAAATGTACACAAAAACAAAATTCTATCATAACAAGAAATTACAACAAATAAAATTCTGCATAAAAAAGATTCTAATTGTGGATTTCTGGTTCATAAATGGAGAATTTCAAGCTTTCATTTTTTTTTTATCTAAGGTTTGGATTGCACCATATGTTTTCATTGAGTGTGATTTATTTTTTGGTCAACAATGAAATTCATGAAAAACAATAAATTGCCTCTTGATTTGAATATTATATGCTCCAATACATGCGAATCTGTTGATTCATTACATAAATCTCTCAGTTCTGTAACCAGCACGGGGGAGAACGTGACAACTCGTTGATTTTCTGATAGTAGCCGTAAGGTTCTCTTGTCAATATGTTGTAATAAACTGAAAAACATAATCATATTAGGATTAGGTTTTATAAAAAAACAAAGTATAATCTTACCCTAGATTATCATGGAGATGACAGTTTTAGAGAGTTACGTTATTAATACCAATAACATAAACAATTATATGTATTTATCAATGTGTTACATCTATTAATACCTTTTTGCACATGCACCAAAAAGTGTTCTTAGTGTCTTGTTTTAAATGATATTAATTACAATACCAAATCCTTTCAGTGAAACGACAGACAACAGTACCAAGTATGCTTTGATTTCACTCTTTTGCGAGAGATGCCTAGTATGCAACAATGTCCAGTGTATACATATATATATATATATATATAGACGATGACAGATGCAAGGTGTAACTAGAAGAGATCTGATCTACAGTACTTTCATTTCAATACTGAAATTAATTTTCCTTGATGACCTCAGCCTCTCTTCATTTCTATATAATTACAATTACTAGTAACATTTTCATCAACATAACTTTTTATTTTTTTCAGTTGTTTATACAATTATTGTACTTCAAACATAAAACTTTTATATTTACACTTGTGGAAAAAATTGGCTACAGAGTAAATTTTGTCGAGGTCCAGGGAGACTACTTATTACCTGTCCACATACTATTTGGCAATCAGCCGACCTATGTTGACATAGTGTCATAATACCCTGGTAGTTTCGACCCATACCATGAGAAGTGACAAGGGGAATAACTTGTATTACCAGTGCTCCAGTATCAGGTGCCTAGCTTGTTGGCAAGCGTAGGCAACCGCCCTTGAAAACGAGGTGGAGGGGATCTCAAAGTTACCCATCTGTAGAACAATTTATATTACCTACTATTACCGAACCTGCAAATTTGGAAACTTGTCAGGCCTAGAGCAAGGGCCGAGTTAAGAAATGCCCTAATCACTACCAGTCTCCCTGGACCAACCCCTCTAAAAATTATACCGCTCTGTGCCGATTCGTATCCTTTGCATGAACAGAACAAGGAGAAAATTTAGCAGACAATATTGATTAACGTTTATCCTCTTATTTCAAACATTTGATCAAATGTCTATCACATAATAATAGTAATGTTGTTTGTCTAGTTATGCAACTCGATAAATGTCCATGAATATATGGTATTCATGCTATGTGACTCCAACCGCTTGGTTTATTTCTGGTGAAGACTAGAATCTGTTCTTCTGTGAATTACATGTGCCATACCGTCCAACTGCTCAACTTGAGAAGCTAAAAATATAAACAAACGGTAGCAAAGACATTTTCTGATGCGTTACTCCGTTGAAGTAGTTCGTATCTTGTCAAAAAAACACGTTTCTTCTTCGAAGTAAAACGTTAGAAAGCATAGTGCGTTAGACATAACGCAATTGTGACATCAACGGCAACTGATAACCAAACATTTGACAGAACAAAAAACCGAGATAAATAAATAATACTGTCTAAAACGGAGAGCAAAATCAATTAGAAACAAAGCTTTCATGTCGGAGGTACTTTAAGAAAAATGTGTGGTATGTAAGATGCATAGTTCCAAATAAATTCGGTTTTTCGGAACTTCTTCTTCTTCGGGATATGAGTAATATAGTATAATACTAATCTCCCCCACTAAAAAAAATTCTCTTCTAAAAAATAACCTCTCGAAGGGGGTACTGGGAAATTTTGTTTTTCAATTTGTTTGTCGATTTTTTACCACCTAAAATTTTGTAGCATCTTGACATAAAAGGCATCTTATCATCTTTTCGATTACATGCATCTGAACATTTCTTTTTTACTTTAAACTCCCCTACCCCACTATTTTTTTTACAAATCTCAAGTACCCCCTACTACTAGCGTTTATAGTATTTTTAGGAATTTTTTAATGAGATGAATCAGCGCACCCAAAATTTTTTTTACAAATCTCAAGTTCCCCCTACTACTGAAAACGACTATTTACTTGGTAACTTTGCAACAATCTAACATCGCATTGATCTTTGTCGCTGAAGTGTGCATTTCAGTTTTGAATAGACTAAATCGATCACTTACTTGTTGTCTAGACGAGACGATGTTCATTACCTACTGCAAACATATAGGTGAGAAGACGTGAATTAATGTGTTAGGAAAGTGTGTCGGATATCGAGAATAAAGAAAGTATTTCTACATATTTTTCTTTGTGGACACTGTTCTGAGAAACGATCCATTTGACATCTGGGTGTTCACTTGTTTCGTGGCAATATTCATATAAAAAGCTTAGATGAAGACAAACAAATTGCTCATGAAACATTAAAAATGCCTGGTTAAGATAGAAAAGGAAAATTTAAGAGTGTTGGGACTCCAATTCTCGTTTAATGGATTATCTAAGAAGTGTAAATCCGTTGATTATTCAACCACAGACCTGATATTGATTTTCTTATTCCATATAAGGGGGAAAATTTCAGAGTGTTGGGACTCCAATTCTCGTTTAATGGATTATTTAAGAAGTGTAAATCCGTTGATTATTCAACTACAGAACTCATATTGATTTTCTTATTCCATATAAGGAGTGATCATACATGATCAGTTGTTGTGACGTATATATTCCATATAAGGAGTGATCATGCATGATCAGTGGATGGGACATTTACAGTGTTTGTCTTGTATGTGCTTTAAAAATAAAATTTTGAAACTGATTATTGTTTCATGTTACAAATTCCAGAATACAATAAATTACTCATTTTTTAACACTAAAAATGTATCATACAATTTCAAATATTAATATAACAATAAATTTAGATCAAAATGTTGATAACAATAATAAAAAAAATTACGTATTGGATTAAAATCTATAACATATAGTATAAGATGGTATAACATTGAAAATCAACATACACAAATTACTGGGGAAAATTCTCAAAAAATTGTAAATGGTTATTATAGTTTTTATCAAATAGCTGATGAATTTAAAAAAAGAAATATTTCATTATCTATAAATGAAACAAATGGCATTGTTTTATTAAGTACTTCTCAGGAATTAAAAATAAGTAAAAATTTAAAATATATGTTAGGATTTAGAAAAAAAAAGGTACATTTTCATCTAATATTCCACATTACGGAAATAAAGCTATAGATTTTGCTATTTACAAATCATTATATGTACATTTAGAACAAATAAGTACTTCACATAATTATTCAAACGGTATACAAAGTACTTTATTAACTACTATTCCAATTGAAAATAAAGAATTTGGAGATATTATTACAGTTAGATTTGAAAATCCAGATTATAAATATTTGATAAACGGAAATATATCTGAATTAAAATTAGAAATTAGAGATGAAAATAATGAAAAGATATATAATCGTTTACCGATTAGTTGTGTTTTAGAAATTCGAGCGGATGCGAGTCTGACTCAATAAGTAATAAAATGGGTATATTTGGAGTTAAAAAATTTAAAGAAGAATTAAAACAAATGGAAAATAGTAATGGTGGATTACATGATACCCCGCCACGTTTCACAAAACTTCTAAGTTAAAAGGGGCATAACTCCACTACGATGTGTATCGATGAACCCAAAATTATTCTTGGCCTGTATTTTGTGGTAAACAATTTACATACCATGTTTGAAGACAGTATGTTATTTCATTCACAAGTTATGAATATAAAACCCTAAAATTTGCAAAATTTCAAAATTTCAAGGGGCATAACTCTAGAACCCCTTGGACCTCTGAACCCAATACCGAACTTGACCTGAGTTTTGTGGTAAACAATTTACATACCAAGTTTGAAGACCTTGTGTTATTTCGTTCACAAGTTATCAGTCGGAAACCCTAAAATTCACAAAATTTCAAAGTTTCAGGGGGCATAACTCCAGAACCCCTTGGACCTCGGAACCAAAAATCTAACATGATCTGAGTTTTGGGGTAAACAATTTACATACCAAATTTGAAGACCTTGTGTTATTTCGTTCACAAGTTATCAGTCGGAAACCCTAAAATTCGCAAAATTTCAAAGTTTAAATGGGCATAACTCCAGACCCCCTTGGACCTCGAAAACCAAAATCAAACTAGACCTGGGTTTTGTGGTAAACAACTTACATAGCAAGTTTGAAGACCTTGTGCTATTTCGTTAACAAGTTATCAGTCGGAAACCCTAAAATTCGCAAAATTTCAAAGTTTCAAGGGGCATATCTCTAGAACTCCTCGGACCTCTGAACCCAAAATCGAACTTGACCTGAGTTTTGTAGTAAACAATTTGCATACCAAGTTTGAAGACCTTGTGTTATTTCGTTCACAAGTTATCAGTCGGAAACCTTCGGGGGACGGACGAACGGACGGACGGACAGACAGACAGACAGACGGATGGACACACGACTTAGGATATCACATAATACCTCGCCACTTCGTGTGGCGGGGTATAAAAATGAATTACAAATTATGAATATTAATAATAATTTAGTATATAATAAAGTTAATAATATAGAAGATAGAAAAATAATAAGTATATTTGATACTCTTACTGGACCTTTAGAATTTAATCAAAGTTTTAGATATGTTTCTATTAATAATGAAATTCAAGGGGTGTAGGATATTTAATGAATTATCCAGGTCAAATATTAGGAATTAGTTTAATAGCTCATCGTGGAGTTAAAAAAAATGTGTTTTTTATTATAACTTTAAATCATACTTTAGAAGAGCCAGATTATAAAAGAAGTTTAGATGGTGAAAGAAAAAATATATTAACTTTGATAAACCATTAGGATTTAATGCTGGATGGGAAATAAATTTAAAAAGTAAGTGTAGAAATTATGAGTGTAAAAGAGTTGCAATATCAATGAAAACTGAATTATTTTTATAACCTAAAAAAATGAGTATATTTGTTAAGAAAAAAAAATTTGATGAATCTGAAATATTAAAAATGAAGAACAAAATTGAAAATATACCAGACAGAAAAACAATAAGTATATTCGCTGGAATTAATGGTCCATTGGTGAAAGATCAAGTGTTTAATTTTGGTGTTGGTGGTGGTAATTATGTAATGAACTTTCCAGGACATATATTAGGTATTAGTTTTGCATGTTTTAAAAAATAATGTATATGTCGTGGTGACTGTTAATGGTAATTATCGAAATGGTTATGGAATAGTTTTGGATAATGTTTTTTATGATTATGTTAACTTTGCTACACCTTTGAAAGTTGAGGCTGGACATAGAATACTTTTTATTAGTAGGAGTAATAATTCTTCATGTATCAGTACTCTAGCATCAATAATAATTGAATTATTTTTATAAACTCGACCGGAGGGAGATCCTTCTTGTCGAACTTTATTTTAACTCCTTAAAAATGTCGGCTTACGGAGAAAAATTAAATCCTTACAGAAAATTAAAAGAACATCGTGGTGTAAAAGGAATTCGATAACGTGTTGTAAAAACTAACAATCCTTCAACTATTGATAAAAATCAACAGATATTAGTGAGATTTAATAATCTAAGTAACAAATATCTAAATACCGAAGTTACTGTGAATTATTGTTCCTGGATTAGCTTTAGAAATAGATATTGAATCTAAAGATGCAAATTCAACAGTATATCAAAACATTGGAAGAGCAATAGTTAAAAAAACAACAATTCGTATAAGTGGGAATGAAATTATGTCAATTAATGATAGTGATATTTATCATTGTTATGTTGATTTATGGAAAACCACAAAAGAACGTGAAAATATGGTAAATCAAGGAATTGGTAAACCAAATATGTTAAAACATAGAGTTGGAGCAGATGATGCAGCAACAAATGCAGAAGACCAAGCCATAGCAGATACATACAAAAATAGATTTTGTATTCTGCTTGATTTTGAAATAATAGAAACACATATGCCCTTTTACCAAGCTGGTCTTGGTGATAGACTTGAATATGAGCTTACATTCAACGACTACAACAAATTATTTATTCAACAGATGCAGATGCGCAATATAAAAATTAAAATATTTGTTTAGAATTTGATATGGTTTCTGACACTGAACTAGCAAGACAAATAAGACAACAAATTGATGGTAAAATGGTTATCTTATATGATAGAATATTAAGACAAAGAAAAATATCTGCAAACAAATCTGATACACTTTGGAATATTAATCTAAATGTCCCAGCTAGAAGTATGAAAGGCATTCTAATTTTATTCGAAGATCCAGAAAGAACAGGCACTGAAACTTATTATAATCCTAAAAAAACAAAAGTAGAAATGACAATAGAAGGTGTTCCAAATCAATTATACAGTCAAGGAATGAAAGCACATCAACAATGGGATGAAATAAATAAATTCTTTGCTTTAAATTCAAAACGAAATAAAACAACAAATACAATTTTAAAAAATTTATGTTTTTCTGATACAACTGTAGGAAAATATTTAACAAATAATTATGCTTTATGGTTAGATTTACGATCAACAGATGATAATTCGTTACATGGCTCAGGTAAAAGAATTGAAAATGCATCTGAAGGTATTACTATCAAAATATCTAAAGAAGCACGAGCTGATAAACCAATAAATACTTATCTTTTTGTTATACAAGATGCACAAATTAATTTTGAAGATGGAAGATTTAAAGAAGTTAATTATTAAAAATGGAATTAAGCAAAGTGTCCTATCCAATCGATCCCCAATGTGCTAATATATGTGGACAAACTGGATGTGGTAAGACAGAGTTTGTTCTTGATTTTTTAGAAAAGGAATATTGTCAGTTGTTTAATTATATAGTTATACTTTGTCCAACCATTCAATGGAAAAGAGCATACAAAAATCGTGAATGGATTGGGGATGTTAAAAATCCAAAAACAAAAAATCAAATAATTGTTAATCCTATTGTTAATGAAGAAGAAAAACTACATGAACTACTTAGAATGTTTTTTTTTTAAAATATGCTGTTTATCCAACATTATATATTATTGATGATTGTAGTGCAACAAAAGAATTAACAACGAAACAAGATATGCTGTCTGAGCTTGCATTTTCAGGAAGAAACGCAGACCAATCAATATGGGTTATTTCTCAAAGATATAATTCTGTTTTAAAAGATTTAAGAGAGCAAACAAAATGGTTATGTATGTTTTATACAAAAGACAGAAATAGTTTTGATAAATGTTTAGAAGAAAATGATGTTATTCCAACTTTAGAAAAAGGACAAAGAATAAATTAATTTTAAAACAGACCTACCTACTGGTTATTGGGTAATTGATTAAGTAATGCTTGAGTAATTATTTAGTAATGCTAACAAATGCTTAAGTAATTTTTTAGTAATGCTAATAAAAAATAGCAATATTTAATTATATAAAATGGATGCTGAAGAATTATTAAAAAATGATGTAGTTTATCCGAAGACAAAAAGACAGCTCAGATAAAAAACGTGAAAGATTATTAGCTATTCTCGCTGGTGGTAATAGTAAGCAATATCTTGGAAAAGATTTAACAATCTCTGACATTGATAAAATGAAAACAGAACAAATAAATAAATCATATTGTAAATATGAAGCAAGACTGGGAGTTAGTATGACAAAAACATGTAATTCTTTCATTAATCTATATGTTATGGGTGTTTCAAAGTATTTTCATGTTATTGATAAACCTAAACTACTACAAAACTTAGAGGAAGATCCTTTTTTAAATCATGCTTTGACTACTGCATGTTGTGAATTATATTATAAATACAGAATGTATCTTGCTCCTTTTACTGCTATTTTAACAACAGCAAACAATATTAACTTTCGTAGTAATAATGAAGATCTCCCTCCGGTCGAATTAAAGCAAAATAATAACATAAAAAATGAGTGATGATGAAATACGATTTGACATTCCCC
>MJUU01036819.1:31213-61641 GCA_002080025.1 Modiolus philippinarum | reverse complement strand
AAGAAGAATTAAAAAAAGAAATTTATAAATTAAAAAATAATAAGAAGAATTAAAAAAAGAAATTTATAAATTAAAAAATAATGAAGGGGAATCGGACTGCATTCCGCTAAGCTCAACATTATATAGTATTGATTATCGTAGTGCAACAAAAGAATTAACAACGAAAAATGATATGCTGTCTGAGCTTGCATTTTCAGGAAAAAACGCAGACCAATCAATATGGGTTATTTCTCAACGATATAATTCTGTTTTAAAAGATTTAAGAGAGCAAACAAAATGGTTATGTATGTTTTATACAAAAGACAGAAATAGTTTTGATAAATGTTTAGAAGAAAATGATGTTATTCCAACTTTAGAAAAAGGACAAAGAATAAAGGAAGAACTTAAAAAAAAACATCGTAAATTAATTTTAAAACAGACATACCTACTGGTTATTGGGTAATTGATTAAGTAATGCTTGAGTAATTCTTTAGTAATGCTAACAAATGCTTAAGTAATTTTTCAGTAATGCTAATAAAAAATAGCAATATTTAAATATATAAAATGGATGCTGAAGAATTATTAAAAAATGATGGTAGTTTATCCGAAGAAAAAAGACAGCTCAGATAAAAAACGTGAAAGATTATTAGCTATTCTCGCTGGTGGTAATAGTAAGCAATATCTTGGAAAAGATTTAACAATCTCTGACATTGATACAATGAAAACAGAACAAATAAATAAATCATATTGTAAATATGAAGCAAGACTGGGAGTTAGCATGACAAAAACATGTAATTCTTTCATTAATTTATATGTTATGGGTGTTTCCAAGTATTTTCATGTTATTGATAAACCTAAACTATTACAAAACTTAGAGGAAGATCCTTTTTTAAATCATGCTTTGACTACTGCATGTTGTGAACTATATTATAAATACAGAATGTATCTTGCTCCTTTTACTGCTACTTTAACAACAGCAAACAATATTAACTTTCTTAGTAATAATGAAGATCTCCCTCCGGTCGAATTAAAGCAAAATAATAACATAAAAAATGAGTGATGATGAAATACGATTTGACATTCCCCCCAAAAAACAAAAAACAAAAAAGAATAGCTGCTGGTAAAAAAGGTGCAGAAGCAAAAAAGTTAAAAGCTGAATTAAGAAAAAAGAAGAAGAAGAATTAAAACAAGAAATTTATAAATTAAAAAATAATGAAGGGGAATCGGACTGCATTCCGCTCCGCTCGATAACAAAAAAATATAGATTTTGTAAGGAGTGAAAATGNTATGTTATGGGTGTTTCAAAGTATTTTCATGTTATTGATAAACCAAAACTACTACAAAACTTAGAGGAAGATCCTTTTTTAAATCATGCTTTGACTACTGCATGTTGTGAATTATATTATAAATACAGAATGTATCTTGCTCCTTTTACTGCTATTTTAACAACAGCAAACAATATTAACTTTCGTAGTAATAATGAAGATCTCCCTCCGGTCGAATTAAAGCAAAATAATAACATAAAAAATGAGTGATGATGAAATACGATTTGACATTCCCCCAAAAGAAAAGAAACAAAAAAGAATAGCTGCTGGTAAAAAAGGTGCAGAAGCAAAAAAGTTAAAAGCTGAATAAGAAGAAGAATTAAAAAAAGAAATTTATAAATTAAAAAATAATGAAGGGAATCGGACTGCATTCCGCTCCGCTCGATAACAAAAAAATATAGATTTTGTAAGGAGTGAAAATGAAAAATTAAACTCTTCTATAAATTCATTATATGTGATAATTGGATTTTTAGGAAAAGGATTTTTTATATATTATAATAAAAAAGATAAACTCCGTCTCCCTCCAGAAGAATCTCGCATCCGCTCGGTCGAAACAGTGCCTATTTTACCAGTAGAAAAAAAACCAAAAGAAAAAGGAATCCTTCCAGTCGATCCTTTTGAATTTAACTAATTTTAATTCTTTAAAAATGACTAGAATAGATAAAATTGATTTAGTTGCACATTGGTCATTTTGTTCAGCATTATCTTTTGCAACTATAAATAGTTTTTTTTAGAATTATTTGATTTTTATAAAACAAGATTTTTAACATTGGAAGAGATAAAAGAAGAAATAAAATAAAATTATGAAAAAGAATATATGGAAAAAGAAATGAAAAAATATATATAAAAATTTAAGTGGATATAAATATGGGTGATATTGGTATGTTATCCATTGATATATTACTTGCAATGGTAACAAAAGATATGTTGGTTAAGCAAGGTATTATACCTGAAAATATTGTAAAATGAAATGGCGGTTGCCATAGCAATGATGTTAGG
This sequence comes from Modiolus philippinarum, assembly GCA_002080025.1. Classification (NCBI taxonomy): domain Eukaryota; kingdom Metazoa; phylum Mollusca; class Bivalvia; order Mytilida; family Modiolidae; genus Modiolus; species Modiolus philippinarum. The sequence goes on along the minus strand of MJUU01036819.1, from coordinate 59,338 downwards.
TGGGGCAATTGTAAATGGTGCAGCTCTTTCGGGTGGTAGGTATTTATTTTCACTTATAAAGAAAAAAAATAGTGATGAAGAAAACATAAGACATGGAAAAATTAGAAAATGAAACAGCTGATTGGAATAAAAGAAGAACTCAAAGATTATATTTTATTAATGAACAATTAAAAAAAGAAAGACATACTGTTAGTAATTATGTAAGTGTTGATCAAGCAATAAAAGAATATTATAATATTACTGGTAAACAATTGGCTCCATTACCATCTAAACCTAAATTAAGTGATTTTTATAATCAATCAGAAGATAAAAAAATATGGGAATTGCATTTGTTATAGGAGGTATGGTATTAACTGGTTTTGTTGCATGGAAATTAAACAAAATATTTGATGTTTTTACATTCCAAATGGCTGTGTATTTTTACCATTATCACATATATAACGCTTATCATCGAACGGTGATAAATCTATTTTTATCATTTCATTTAAATATATTTTATGTTTTTTATGTATTAAATTAAACATTGGTTTATGAATTATTTTTTTTATTTAAAAGACAATTTTTATATGTATCAGGGGTTAATTCTTTTTCGTGGTTTTATTAACCCCCTTCGCAGTACATTTAAAATTTTTATTTTTTTCATTCGGAAGGATCTCCTTTCCAGTCGAATCTATATATTCATATGCATACATCTTACTACGAATCCCTATAAATTCGGTCATTATATTTCCACCTAGTTCATCTTTAAATTTCCCTATTACTTTTTTTATTTTCAGTTGAATATAAAGGATGATCTTTAGGATAATTAGAGGTATCTAAATGTTCTTTTATTTTTTCTAAATCAGAATATAAATCTCCAGTTTCTATATTTAAAATGAAAGAATCGGTATCACTATATAAAATTTCATAATTAGGAAAATTTTTATGAATGGTCTCATAATAGAATTGGTACATTGTTAATTTGGAATAATCTAATATACTCAATCCTAGATATATGGATTTATTATAGTACATCGATTTAAAATTTAATAGAACCGCTTTGAATTTTTCGTTAAAATGTATAATATCCTTGAAATTATCTTTTGATGCTAAATTTTTAAAAATCTTTATCTAAATTTATTAATTTAACTAAATATCTTTTGATATATCTTCCATTGTCTTGCCGTAAAATGAATTGTTCAATAATTTAAAGAAATCTTTTTCAAACTCGCTTTCTGCCTTTGCTCTCATACTCGTGTTAAAATCTTTATATGGTTTAAACCATTCTTCATGTTCAAAAGAAATAACTTTATGAATTTTGGTTACTCTAACTCCTAATGAAATATAATATTTAAGAATTTCATAATGTACGACATACTCTTTTTTATTATTAAGATCTAATATTAATTTTTTTGTTTTACCTAATTTAATATTATTTTTATTTAAAAAATCTCTGGAATAATCTGATATTTCATCTTCGTGAATATTTTCTTAATATGGGAATTGGGGAATTTTTTTTTAATCTATTTTTTATTTGTGGATCTGGATATTCTAGATTCACTTTAAACACCATCCCCTTTTTATCATCACATTTATTTAAAAAAATATTTAATATCATGGTTTTTGGTTTCTTCCCACTGAAAATTTCCAGTTGGGAGTTTTTCTGACATCTCCCCACCGTATAAATTGTTCGCATCAACATTTATTAAATAATTCGGATTTTTTATTGTTTCTTCTTTTTTAAAATCAGTATATTTATTATTGGCCTTCACAAATCTTTTTCCTAATACCACAGAAAATCCTCCTCTAATCCCTTCTTTAAACATATTCAGCGTATATTTTAATCCAGTGTTCCATGATAATCATGGAGCCGAATAGCAGTAGGTAGGATCTATTTCAAATGATTTTAAACATAGTTCTCTAAAACTTTCAAACACATCTGTTAATATCAAAACATATAGTTTTTGGTAGAGCATTAGATAGTCTTTGAATGTTTCACAATATTTATTAAATTTTTTTTCCATGTTCATATTCATTACCTAAAATACCTTTTTGGTATAATGTAGAATAGAATTTATTTTTATCTGGAAAAGTTTAATTTTTTAATTTATTTATTGGGAATCAAAATAATCATAGGGAAATACACCTTTAAAGCTTCTTTCAGATTTATTTTCAGTTTTATTATATTCATGAAATTTCAAATCTTCAAATATTTTATTTGAATAATACTTGATTAATTTTTCTACTGTTTCACCGTTTTTATGTTGTTCTTTTATTTCTTCACTAAATTCATTATTATATTTTCCAATTAATTATGTTTTTACATAATTTGATAGTCTTTTTTTTTCATATTTTATATTGGTTATCTTCCTAATGGTTTTGATAAATTATTTAAACTACTTATCAAAAAACGCATGTTGTCTTTAAAATATTTGAAATATTTATCCCCGAATGCTATTGATATATAATTTTCTGAATCTTTTGGTAATACTGTTACTTTATTATAACTGTCTACGTTTTTATTAATTCTTCGGTAATGAAATGAAAATCATATACACCCCGTTATGAAAAAAAGATATTGGGAATTGTTTCCCATCTCTACATTCTAATCTATTGCAACTAGAGCAGGAAATTCCTCTAAATTGACCTGAAAGATGATTGTTTTCAATATATTTTTCTTTTCCTTCTAATTTCTTTTTACACATATAACAATAATTTGAACTATTATATAGTTCTTCTTTTTTCTCTTCTGATATTTTAATTTTTTTTCTGCTTGATAAAAAGCCCATTTAATTTTATTTTCATAATGTAAACATGTTTTTTATAAACTCTTCTTCTGCATTTTCACTAGGCTCATAATTAATATTTTTATATGGTATAATATCTGGATATTGAGAAACTAACTGTAAATTAAAAGAAATTACTTTTTGTTGTTGGGGGTTTATAGTATTATCTTTAAGAGATAATAATTTTATGTTTTCTCTTTTTATTTCATTTTTTAAATTACTCGACTGAAAGGAGACTAGATCTATCTTTTTCTTTTTAAGATTATTAATTTCACAATATTTATTTATTTCATAATCACTTATTTCTATAGGTGTTCCATCTTCAATCCATTTATCAAATATTTTATCTATTAACTTATCAAAATATTTTTCAATATATTTTTCTTTTATTCTATATAAATATAATTTACATTCTTTATTTAATTTATAATTAATATAATTGGAATAAATTAATTTAGCTTCTTTTTTAGATTTATTATATTCTTTTATTCTTTTATTAATAATCATATTTTTTATTTTTGAATTTACATTATGTGATTAACTTTTTATTCTTAATTTATTAATTTGTTTTCGGAGATCTACGTCNAAATAATCTAATTTAATATTAACTGATTCAAAATCAGCATATTCAACAAATGGTAATTTATTTTTAAAATGGAAATTTTTAAATTCACATTTACTCCCTTCTACTGGCATTTTAAATTTAAACGGTTCGTTTTTAAAGCAATCCTTTTTTATGTTTTTCTGAAGCATTTTCTGTTGTGTATGAAGCTGATATACAATTTCTACAATGGTATCTTTTATTATTATTTTTATTTAAATAAGTATTAAAATTGTTTTGAGGGGAAAATGTTTTTTATCATCCTTAGTTAAATATAGCAAATCTATAATATATTTTCCTTCTAAAAATTTACTTCTATACATAGGATATTTATTTTTTAAGATTTTGTCTTGATTTATTTTAAAAGTGTTCATCATCTGGATTTAAAAGCTCTCCTTATATACCATATATATGAACACCTATATTTTCATTTTGTTTTTCGAATGTTTCAATTGAATTTATACTTATTGGAAATTTAATATTTTCTATATTAACATGGTTTAAAAAAGGTTTATAAATTGATACTCTTGCGGGGTTTTTGTTCATTTTTAAAAATGTATCGGAATATGAAGGGTATTCGTCAGATTTTTCTTTTAACTTATATAGTATACCTGCTATAACGCTATATAAAAAAACATTGATTGTCATCGTTTTTTATGTTTAGCAAACTATTAAAATTTATCCCTAAATCAAAATAAGACGACCCATTTAACCCCTTAATCCTTACAACCTTAACTTCGGTGTTTTCGATTTCAAAAAATATTAATCCAGATTCTTTTTTAGATTGATATACTTCATTAAATTCATTGGGGGAACACTATTAAAATGTCTTTCTACTTTATCTGATTCTATAGCTAAATGTTTCAAATAGATGGTTTTTATTATTAAATTAAATTTAACGTTATTAAACGTTAAAACTATTAATTTTATATTTGAGACTTAACCCTATCAAAATAGCTATCTATGTTATACCACTTGTATAAATAACTTCTTTAACATAGTTTTCAATTTTTTCAGGAGACATTTTTAAAGGAACAATTTAATAATGCTATTTTTTTATGTTTTTTTAAATAATATTTACGTTGATAATTAGGATTCCTAAGTATAAATTCTTGATAAGATTGTTTATATTTTTCTTTGTTATTAATATAATGTTTATGTTTTATAGGTTTAAGACATTGTTTACATGCACATTTAACACCCATCGGTTTATCCTTTTCTTTGAAATATTCGCTTAGTAACTTGTATTCATTACATTTCGTACAGATATTTCCTTCTGTCATTTTTAAGAAAACCAAATTTTAGTTAATAAAAAATGGAGCATCCAAATCTAACAAATAAATTAGCAGATGAATTACATCACAGAGTTGTAAAATCTTTTCCTAAAAGACGTGTTTATGTTCATTCAATAGATCAAACATGGGCAGTTGATTTGATAGATATACATCAATATTCAAAACAAAATAAACACTATAAATATTTATTAGCAGTTATAGATATTTTTAGTAAATATGTTTGGTTAATTCCATTAAAAAAATAAAACAGGAGTAACAGTAAGTGAAGCATTTAAAACGTTATTTAAAGAAAGAAAACCAATGTATATTTGGTCAGATTAAGGAACAGAATTTTATAATCGACAAGTAAAAGAATTGTTAAAAGATAATGATATAAAGTTATATTCAACTGAGAATGAAGAAAAATCTAGTGTAGTAGAACGGTGGATAGGACCAATGAAACAACATATGTATAAATACTTTACTGCCAATGAAACTTTTAAATATTATAATATATTAGATAAATTAGTTTAAAATTATAATAATACAGTACATTCTTCAATTAAAATGACAGCTGTTGAAGCATGTAAATTACAAAATGAATTAACAGTGTATAAAAATTTATATCCAGAAAAAGAAGAAAAAATTAAAAAACCTAAATTCAAAGTAGTGATAGAGTAAGAATAACAAAAAAGAAAGGTCAATTTGAAAAGGGTTATACTACTCGGTGGACAAGAGAAATATTTATATTAACGAAGTATTAAATACAAATCCTGTTACTTAGAAAATAAATGATTTAGAAGGCGAAGAAATTAAAGGTAGTTTTTATGAACACGAATTACAGATAAGTGAGTTTTAGGAATTGTTACACTCCCTCTTAAAAAATCCTCATTTTTATTTTTTTTAAAAATGAGTACCAAAAATTTTAAATATAACTCTAATATAGAATATAATCATAATATTAAATATTCTCAAAAAGATATAAATCTTACTAATAACAAAAATATTTGTAAACTTAGAAGAATATTTTACAGTAACTTTCCCCGATTTATTCCAAATGAATCAAATCCAACAATTCATTCTAATGAACCATGGAATACATGGTTACATTCATCATTTGATTGGTGGCAATGTCAATTATATACGTTTAGATTTTATCTGCACTGAAGAGACACAAGTTGTCGAAATGCGCATATGCAGAAAGTAAATTCACAGTGACTTTGGTATTTAGTTATTAAACTTTGCTATATGTTATGCAAGTACAGGTTGTGGTGTTTCTTTTGATGAACATGTTAGTTCTAGTCAAAATCTTACTAAATCTATATATATATGTTTCATTTATAAAATTGTACAGCTAGAATATTAAAAGAACTTAAAACACCTTTACCAACTGATTCTTCTTTTGTTATTATAAAAACCCATATGACAAAGCTACAGATAAAAAAATATGTAATGAATTTCCAAATACTGATTGGAGACAAAAAATAGAAAAGGGTTGTCATGGTTTAGGTAATTTTACACAATATTATCAACCAAGTGGAGAATATAGAAGAAATCATCTTGATGATGGTCTTTGCTTAAATATAAAAGATTCAATGTATCATACAAAAAATCATACAAAAAATATAAATATAGCTTGGACAACATTTATGTTAGATAAATCAGAAGGTTTTCGAAAGTAGGAATTGAAAGAATAAACGAAAGTATAAGAACGTTTGTTTGGGCTTTACTAGGAGCTCAATCTCAAACAAGAACAGATGTATTAGCAACAGGAGCAGGATCTGATGCTCAAAAACAATTTCTAGCTAATACTCTAAATTTCTAGGTAAACAGTCCTATCGATTTACCAACTCAAATAACAAATTACCAAAATGTATTAAAATATGCTAGAAGTAAAGTTGATTATGCTTATGGTATGAGATTATATATGTCTCCTAGTGCTGTGAGATTACAATTCGGTTCAATTGTTGGATAAAATAACAAAATTGTAATTGCAACAGAAAATCAAAAACTAGGTTTTAATGATAATTTAAACATTAAATATGATGACTTAGTTTCTCATCCTGATAAAAAAAAATACAAGGTACAACAACAAATTTTTTTTACCAAAATCTAAAAAAAGAAGAAAAGGAGATTCCTTCAAAATTAAATAAAAATAAAGAATCAATAGAACATGAAGAAAGTAAAATAGCTTTAATAGTAGGAAGTATTGGTGTTTTTTATTGTTTATGAGATTTAGGATTTAAGTATTCTGTTGCAGAAGTATAAATCAATCCAACAACAAAAATAAAAAACACTATTAAATTATTTCCAAACCAAGAAACAATTTTTCCAGTTGAAGATAACAACCAAGACACAATAGAACCAATAATACCGGGTAATGCAGCTGCAGCTTTTCCTGCAAGATTAGCTAATAGTTTACCAAGATTTAATAATTGTTATTTACCCAGTCTTTTAAATTTTTTTGTGGGGGGTGTGAAGGACGAGGAGACATATTTTTAGTAGTTGGAATAAATATTTCAACAAGAACTCCAATAACCATTCCTAAAGCAGTTAAAATACTAGCTATTGTAATTTCTTGTTCTCTAAATAATGTTCTAATTCTTTCACCTAATGTAGTGTCTTCCTTTAATACTTTATGTATTGTTTCTTTAATTCTATTTACCTGGTTACGTAGTTTATCTCTATTAAAATTAATTACCTCAAGTCTTGCACTTCTCTCAATTTCCAAATCTCTTATTCTGTTACTTATTCTATCTATTTGATATTCATCATTGTCTTCTTAAGCTTGTTCTAATTTTTCTTTTTCTTTTTCTATTCTTTTATTTGTTTCATTCAGTTTAGCTAATTCATTTGCAATCTCTTCTTTTACTGATGATACCATCCATTTCTCTCTTTGTCATATTTGTTTGTGTTTCTACTTCTTTTACGTATGTTTCTGCATTACTTGCTGTTTCTAATAGTTCTTGTCCTTCTTGTTGTGTAGATATTTCTTGTCATGGAATTTCTATATTATTGAGTTCACGAATTGGTGCTTCATTTAACATTCTCTGAAACTCTGCTCTACCTTCTCTTATTCTTGTAGCAGATGGTTGAAAATCATCTACACCTAAAACATTTCTAACCAAATCAACACCGTATATTCCTTGAAGGGTGTTAAATGATTAAAATCTTGCTAATGCATCTGGATTGTTTGAGCGGTAATATGTTAATGTTACTTCCTCACCAGCTCCATCTTTTACATATAACATAGGTCTTCCATAATTATCTCTTTTTACAAAAAAAAATCCTTTTTATTACGAATAGTTGCATTATTTCTATTATAAAATCTTTTTATCATTTTTTTTGGTAATTTCTTTTTTCTGAGTTATCTTGTCATTTTCTGATAAATCCTTATCCTGTAATTCCATTATTTATCGTTTTTTGAAACTCTTCATCATCATCATCATCTTCTCTTCTTCTTCTTCTTTTTCTTCTTCTTCATTAAAAGTTTCCATTTCAATTCCTCCTTCAGCCATTTTTACTAATAAAAAATGAAGCAACCTACTGCCCGAATTTATATCCAGAACTATCAGTCGAAGATGGACAAAATTATAGATTACAAAAAATTTCTGATATAGAAAAAACGTTAATTAATGAAATAGATAATCGTAAAGCATTATACAAAAAATATAAACGTGGAATAAATTTTACTGACATTTTGACACCGCTTTAATATCAACAAGTGTTATTTTAGCAGGTGTAGGCGTAGCTGTTCCGAAAATGTTACCGTTAGAAATTGTTGCTGTTGTTTGTGGTGGTTTAGGTGTTTGTGTTAAAATAATTAGAAGAAGAATACAAACAAAATTAAAAAAACATGATGAGATTAAAATTATAGCTGAAACAAAATTAAATAGTATAAAAGATTTAATTTCTAAATCTTTAATGGATGGTAAGATATCTGATGGTGAATTTAAATTAATTTTAGATGAATTAGATAAATATTATCAATTAAAAAAAAGAATAAAAACTAGAGGCTCAGAGACTGAGCCTGTATCGCTCACCTGGCAAAATGCTTTTACGACAAACATGACTAAAAAAGATGTTTTCTTACCAATGGGGTCAAAGGTTTAGCTATGTTCTTCATTAGCACCCATGTTTTTTGTCTGATCCTATTGAAATGAATAATTTTTGCAAAGGACATTCTATACATTTCAGAAATGATGACTATAAAGATGGTTATCTCATTCCTGGCACCAATGTTAAACTATATTCTGCACTGGAGGCCATCTTTTTTGTCAGATCCAAGTACCTTCCATACAAAATTACTGTAAAGATTGGTTGAATTTGCTTCAGTAGCGTCAGAGGAGATAGCAAATAGATGCTTTTCCCATAGGGTCCCATGTTAGACTATGTTCTGCGCTGGTAGCCATGTTTTAAGGGAATCGGAAAAATTTCGCCAATCTACATAAGAGACCTTCCATACATCATTCCTGTAAAGTTTGGTTCCATTTGCTTCGTAGCTTCAGAGGAGATAGCAAATATATGCTTTTCCCATAGGGTCACATGTTAAACTATGTTCTGCGCTGGCAGCCATGTTTTTTCACAGATCGAAAAAATTTCGGAAAACTAAGTAAAGGACCTTCCATATATCATTCCTGTAAAGTTTGGTTCCATTTGCTTCAGTAACTTCAGAGGAGATAGCAAATATTTGCTTTTCCCATAGGGTCACATGTTAAACTATGTTCTGCGCTGGCGGTCATGTTTTTTCATGGATCGAAAACATTTCGGCAAACTAAGTAAAGGACCTTGCATACATCATTCCTGCTAAGTTTGGTTCCATTTGCTTCAGTAGCTTCAGAGGAGATAGCAAATATATGCTTTTTTCCATAGGGTCCAATGTTAAATCTAAGTTCAGCGCTGGCGGCCATGTTTTGTGGCGGATCGGAAAAATTTCGGCAAACTTAGTAAAGGACCTTCAATGCATCATTCCTGTAAAGTTTGGTTCAAATTGGTCTAGTGGTTTCTGAGGAGATAGCAAAAATGTGAAAAGTTTACGGACGGACGACGGACGACGACGGACGCCAAGTGATGGCAAAAGCTCACGTGGCCTTTGGCCAGGTGAGCTAAAAAGGCTAATAATATTAAAATTGATGACAAAGAAAAAGATAAGTTAATAGAACAAGGGCGAGTGGAAGCAATGAAGACTTTACAAAAAAGTTTAAAAAATCCTCCTGCATATTCTGAATAAAGAATTTTTTACTACTATTACAGATTACTGAGATTTAGAGATAGCATTGAAAAGTCACACCAAAACAATAATCAGTTTCAAAATTTTATTTTCAAAGCACACATAAGACAAACACTGTAAATGTCCCATCCACTGATCATGCATGGTCACTCCTTATATGGAATATATATACGTCACAACAACTGATCATGTATGATCACTCCTTATATGGAATAAGAAAATCAATATCAGTTCTGTGGTTGAATAATCAACGGATTTACACTTCTTAAATAATCCATCAAACAAGAATTGGAGTCCCAACACTCTTAAATTTTCCTTTTCTATCTTAACCAGTCATTTTAAATGTTTCATGAGCAGTTGTCCTAATCTAAGCTTAATATATGAATATTGCCACGAAACACGTGAACACCCAGATGTCAAATGGATCGTTTCTCAGAACATTTTCCACAAAGAAAAATATGTAGAAATACTTTCTTTATTCTCGATATCCTACAAACTTTCCTAACACATTAATTCACGTCTTCTCACCTATATGTTAACAGTAAGTAATGAACATCGTCTCGTCTGGACAACAGGTAAATGATCAATTTAGTCTATTCAAAACTGAAATGCACACTTCAGCAACAAAAATCAATGCAATGTTAGATTGTTGCTAAGTTATCAAGTAAATAGTCGTTTTCAGTAGTAGGGGGGTACTTGAGATTTGTAAAAAAAATTTTGGGTGCGCTGATTTATCTCATTAGAAAATTCCTAAAATTACTATAAACGCTAGTAGAAGGGGGGTGCTTGAGATTTGTAAAAAAAAAATTTTAGTGGGGTAGGGGAGTTTAAAGTAAAAAAAGAAATGTTTAGATGAATGTAATCGAAAATATGATAAGATGCCTTTTATGTCAAGATGCTACAAAATTTTAGGGGGTAAAAAATCGACAAACATTTTGGATACTCGTACCGGCATGTGGTGCAAGGAAAACTATATACAGTTAAAAGGGGTGCCAAAAATATATACATGGTGACTTCAAAATTAGGGAAAGTTCACTCAAAAAATTCAATTTGATATGTTATTCAGACATGTATTTTAAAACGTTGTTGCAATGACCCGTTGCCAGATCTTAAGTGGTTATTCTATAATTTGTGCTTTTGTATCAAAATTTAAGCAAGCAGGGGGCTGCCATATTGACTTCTTCCGGTACCTTATATAAGGCTTCCGATACCTTTTATATTACGATTTGATTGGTCAATACTCTATATCTAAATACCATATAGAAGAAATACGCTACAATGCACGCTATCAAGTTACGTTGATCGAAACGTAAAATTCAGTTAGGAAAAAAACTAGTAATTATCCGAATTTTGAGTTTCCTTCAATAATAAATTAAAAAAAATTGTTAAAACTAACCTTTTTTGTAAGAACGTAAATTTCATGCATACGTTCATTTTACTCCTTTCAATAACGAATGTGCACACGTGTGGAGATTTTTCACGGTTAAGAAATTGTGCATGTACACTTCTTTGTTGACAAAACGCAATCTTCCAGAACATGTTACCTTGTTAATTGTCATGAATTTAAACCCCAGGTGGCCCTGTGACACAGGTGAAATTTTGTTTAGGTAATCATCGCGCACGCGACAGAACTTATTGTATTATGTATGAACATATAAGGTAAACAAGTCAATAATTATTTATTCTACAGTCGGAATAATGCTTTTGATGCAGTTGCGACTTTCATTCACAAAAATGGTGTGTATCCAGATATATTGTAATTTTCAAAATTCAAAGCACTAGACTGCGAATTTGGCATTAATTTAGAAGGGTTTTTGCTTAAAAATAAAAATAAAAATCTACAAACTTTCTTCAGTATGTTCAAAAAATTTATACTATCAACGGCAGATCCAGGACTTTATGAAGAGGTGTAAATCCTGAAAATTTATATTCAAACATTTTTTTCGTTTAGCATCTATAAATATTTCATTCTCAAGTACAATTCGTGACGATGTATTAAAATAACCGATATACAGTTACTTGATACAGACTTCCCACAACATTTTCTTTTTTGTGGTGAAAAGGGAGGCTTACGCTCCCACCGCCCCCTCTTAAATCCGCCTTTCGGCTACATAGTTGGTCAAATACGAACTACATTACAAAATGAGTGTGTTATGGGACCAAATTTTAGGATGGACTTATTTGTTTACAATAACAAGGCAGCGTGGTATGTTAATATTGCAGTCTTATAATCTGATATGACAAAAATACCTGGGAAATAACCTAGACATCATTCATGAACTCTGATGTGAAGTGCATTAAAACCGGTGTACAACATGGATCAATTTGCAGGTTTCAACAGGGGACAGTTTTTGGACATTTGTTATTTATAACATGTGTCAAAGATTTGCCTTTCAATATAGAAAATATTTTTTTTCTATTTCAATACTTCTGGATATTTAATTTTATTTTATCCCCCCAACCATATATACGAAATATATATTCTAATTTTTATAACTACCTCATTTTGATTATTGTTGTACAATGTCGGGAAATTGTCAATCTAATATACTATTAAATGTAACTTTTTTTCTGATTTTAGGACTTTACTATGCTTTTCAACCCATTTTATTACATTTTCCCCAAATTGCTAAATGATAATCAAATTGAAATAATATATAAGAATGAATTTATATAATTCGTATATATATGCGTTGGTAAAATTTTGCAAATTGATTCTATCGGTATTTGACACTTGCCGAGATACTTAATGGTATGATCTGTCCATGTTAAATTACTATCAACAACAAGACCCGATATTTTTCAGTTGTCACTTGTTCAAAACTTTTAATTGGTATAAAGGTATTGAAATTAAAATGAGTGTTATAAATTTTCTCTCGATCTAATGGTTATTACTTTACATTTTACATACAGGATTAAGCTTCTTTCCATTATCTGAGCACCAATTTTTCATGTCAGTATTTTTTATAGTTTACCAGTGTCCCTAATACTAAAACTTGATAAAATTTAACCATAAATATGAAAAATAGGGCACTTTTTCTCTATCCTATATTATACCGGTGTCTGAAATACTAAAACTTGAAAGAATTTAACCATAAATATAAAAGGTAGGGCACTTTTTCTCTATTTTATATTATACCGGTGTCCGGAATACTATAACTTGACAGAATTTAACCATTAATATAAAAAATAGGGCACTTTTTCTCTATTTTATATCATACTGGTGTCCGCAATACTATAACTTGATGGAATTTAACCATAAATATAAAAGATAGGGTACCTTTTCTCTATTTGATATTATACTGGTGTCCGCAATACTATAACTTGATAGAATTTAACCATAAATATAAAAGATAGGGCACCTTTTCTCAATTTGATATTAAACCGGTGTCCGTAATACTAAAACTTGATAGAAGTTAACCATAAATATAAAAGATAGGGCACTTTTTCTCTATTTTATATTATACCGTTGCCCGCAATACTAAAACTTGATAGAATTTAACCATAAATATAAATGATAGGGTACTTTTTCTCTATTTTATATTATACCGGTGTTCGCAATACTATAACTTGATAGAATTTAACCATAAAATATAAAAAATAGGGCATTTTTTCTCTATTTTATAGTATGGTTCTATTTTATATTATACCGGTGTCTGCAATACTAAAATGTCATATAATTTTACCATAAATACCAGACCTGAAAACGGGAAAAGGGTGCCTAGAATTGGAAATTGAACCTGTGAAACTGAAAAAGTGACCTCTTACTATTTGGTTTTTTCAGAAATATTTTTTGTTGACATTTCATATTAAAAAGTCTGACAGATGAATATTGTATTGTCAAAAAATCAGAAAAGTTTTAACGTTTATATCACAAACAGGCAAACCATACTGCAAAGTGACATTTTCAGAGATTGTGTCGAATTTAACCATAAAAATAAAAGATACTGCACTTTTTCTCTATTCGATATTATACCGGTGTCCGCAATACTATAACTTGATAGAATTTAACCATAAATATAAAAGATAGGGCACTTTTTCTATATTTGATATTAAACTTGTGTCCGCAATACTAAAACTTGATAGAATTTAACCGTAAATATAAAAGATAGGGCACTTTTTCTCGATTTTATATCATACCGGTGTCCGCAATATATAACTTGATAGAATTTAACCATAAATTTAAAAGATAGGGCACCTTTTCTCAATTTTATATTATATCGATGTCCGCAATACAATAACTTGATAGAATTTAACCATGAATATAAAAGATAGGGCACTTTTTCTCTATTTCATATTATACTGGTGTCCGCAATACTAAAACTTGAAAGAATTTAACAATAAAAATAAAAGATAGGGCACTTTTTCTCTATTTCATATTAAATCAGTGTCCACAATACTAAAACTTGATAAATTTTAACCATAAATATAAAAGATAGGGTACTTTTTCTTGATTTCATATTATACCAGTGTCCCTAATACTAAAACTTGATAAAATTTAACCATAAATATGAAAGATAGGGCACTTTTTCTCTATTTTATATCATACTGGTGTCCGCAATACTATAACTTGATAGAATTTAACCATAAATATAAAAGATAGGGTACCTTTTTTCTATTTGATATTATACTGGTGTCCGCAATACTATAACTTGATAGAATTTAACCATAAATATAAAAGATAGGGCACCTTTTCTCAATTTGATATTAAACCGGTGTCCGCAATACTAAAACTTGATAGAATTTAACCATAAATATAAAAGATAGGGCACTTTTTCCCTATTTTATATTATACCGTTGCCCGCAATACTAAAACTTGATAGAATTTAACCATAAATATAAATGATAGGGTACTTTTTCTCTATTTTATATTATACCGGTGTTCGCAATACTATAACTTGATAGAATTTAACCATAAAATATAAAAAAATAGGGCATTTTTTCTCTATTTTATAGTATGGTTCTATTTTATATTATACCGGTATCTGCAATACTAAAATGTCATATAATTTTACCATAAATACCAGACCTGAAAACGGGAAAAGGGTGCCTAGAATTGGAAATTGAACCTGTGAAACTGAAAAAGTGACCTCTTACTATTTGGTTTTTTCAGAAATATTTTTTGTTGACATTTCATATTAAAAAGTCTGACAGATGAATATTGTATTGTCAAAAAATCAGAAAAGTTTTAACGTTTATATCACAAACAGGCAAACCATACTGCCAAGTGACATTTTCAGAGATTGTGTCGACATATATTTTGATTACTTCCCGATCGTATCACAAACAGGCGAACCATACCGCCAAGTGACATTTTCAGAGATTGTGTCGACATATATTTTGATTACTTCCCGATCGTATTAAAAACTTTGTTTACAGCATTAACTACCGCATTAACCTTTTTTCCCAGAGAAAAACGGACCTGACATTTTCAGAGATTGTGTCGACATATATTTTGATTACTTCCCGATCGTATTAAAAATTTTGTTTGCATCTAACGATAAAAAAAAACATATATAAATATACCTATATAACAATTGACTGTTTGCACCTAACGATAAAAATTTTGTTTGCATCTAACGATAAAAAAAAACATATATAAATATACCTATATAACAATTGACTGTTTGCACCTAACGATAAAAAAACGTATATAAATATACCTAAATAACAATTGACTGTCGCTTCGTTTGCAATCGCCATCGCCATTTTGTCTGTTAAAATAATAGAATCACGTGATTCGTTCAATCATGTGATTCTCTTCACCAATGGGGATTCAGAATCCCCAGCCAATTTGTAAGAGTATTCTTAGATACAAGTATAGTAATCAACAAGAAATAATAATAATATTCTCCATGTATAGGTGTCCGAGAGTGTACAAATTAAGTCTTTTTATTGCGACAGCATTACAACTGTGAACTTAAAATAAATCTCTGATGGTACGTTGATTCAAACCAGTGAATATGATCAAAATATTCCCGACTTCAAAAAATGCTAAATGGCTAAATATATACACAACGACTTGCTGTATGGTGCGAGTTTGTCGCTCTCGACAAGAAGTCGGTTGGTCTTTGCTTTACCCATAACGCTTCAATTCGCCAACAAGCACAGAGGTCTCAAGGTTTCTTCTTTTCTCTGTAAGATAGTTAAAAATTTGATGATCTTGTTTTTATATATAAAATATACTTTCAACTATTCAGCGAGGTTTAAAAAGTGAGTTTTTATTATACTGGTGTGCATGTTCAGCTTTAGCGGTCATAATAAGGGTAGATAACTCCAATTAAATTACCGTGATCTGGGTTACAGATTTATCTGCTGATGTGACCGTATAATATAAATAATCATAAAATATATAATTCAATAACCTGAAGTAATGTATTAATTTATATTTTCTTATAAAAATCCTTATTATATATACTAAACGAAAAACTTACTGTATTTTTTAATGATATCTGATAAGACGCTATCACCAAAAATGTCACAGTTTTAAATTTCATCTAAAGATATTTTTCACCTAATTTCAATGCACAGTAAAAGGTATAAAAGTTTCATTTTGACATGAAAATCATCTAAAACGACTTATTTCCTGTAATAAAACTGCAGGTGTACATTTAAATCTACATGTGGATCACCTAGGGGCAAACCTGTGTAATCAACAAGGCAAGACTGGACCCCTTTTACGTAATAAACAATTAAGCGATTGCGTAATTTATTGATACAGGCTGGTGATGTTATTCTACAATAGATATATGTAAAAATATACATACATACACCTGAAAAAAACACCTGTGCAAAGAAGTAGGGAATTTACATTACACATATTGTCTCTGAAAGGAATCATTCAGCTAAAGGGTGAAAAAATACACGTTTTCTGGGAAAAGGTAAAAAAACTTGATTCTTATACACAAAAGATATTTTTTCTTATTAACGAACATAGTTAGAAGAATAAAACGTAGAAAATACACTAAAAAACACAACATAGCTACTTCCGGTTCAGGTTACGCCATGTTAAATTTGAAAAATTGGACAGAGAAGACAAACTTTGAATGAAATAGGACGAGACTAAATGTAAAATTAAACTAAAAACAAGTACGATTCTGTTTAGATGAATATTTCAGGAATGTGCAGATATCTGCAAAATGCTTTAAAAGTATACCATTATTGAGATAAAACCGTTTTAAGAGACAAGGGGTTTCGGTATTTTAGTTAAAATCTACTATCGATATGAAGCCAAAACATCAACATTTTCAAATACTTAGGGACGTAATTTATACTTAATTTAAACTGTCATCTATGTGATATATAATTGCAAAAAATATTATAGAACATCATGCGATCTGCAAACATTTGTAAAAATATTTCAATAATAAGTTATTTGACATTTTGTTCATCGTGTCGTGATTTTTCTATGTGGCCTTTACAGGCTTGATGCTACCGGAAGTTACATCACACAAGTCATGTGATGTCCATTCTTTTTGGATATGGCGTGTTTAGGATTATGCGTATTGTGGTTTTTACGAAAAATGGAACTTCTTCATATTGGCCCGACTCAACCCCCGGGGACTCAACACGTATTCTGATGAGACATCATTTAGTAAATACATGTGCTTAGCTTCGTATACATGTATTTCTTAAAGCTTACACTTATAGACATGCACCTTTCCTCTTATTTCCAGCAACTAGAAATCTTCAATGTATCAGAGATAAATAATCATACTATGAAAATGTTAATTCCAAATAATTTCATTTTTTCCTCGTATGCCACACACGTGTTTTTTTTTTTTTTTTTTTTTTTCGTCACTGAAATTTTGTACAGTACATTCATAATCTTTGGTCACTTGGTAACGATGTTTATTTTGGTTTGTTTATTGCCACCAAAATTTTAATTCACCTGTGCAAGGTGTGGCACACGCCTGTGCACGTATTACAGGCAATCGTATAATCTACCACATGCACGTGACTTTAAGATATTTACACCTTTGAGAATGCAAAAGGTATTATCATCATGAAAACAAGTGTTTTGTTTGTATGATAGTCTAAAAATGTGTTTTTTTTAAGGGAGCAACCATTTGATTTCTATGGGGGGCTATGATCAAATTTTTCATCCTGGATTTTTTTTGTGTGTAACTTCTATCCTGGCTCTTTATTTTTGTTCCAAGCCTGTCCTGGATTAACCCGCGTAGTCATCCTGGATTTTTTTTTTTTTGCTATAGGAAACCGTCCTGCCTTTTTTTTAAATTTGACCATAGCCCCCCCCCCCCCCCCAAAAAAATCAAATGGTTGCTCCCTAAGTAAAATAAAACTAATATGTATTAAACAAGCGCAATATAAAACTTATTCATATATACTGTATATATGTATTCCACAGAAAAAAATGCGAACTTTTACCTATTTCTGAACACAACTGCAGTTTCAAATAAATATCAGCTTTTGTAATAAAACCTTTGCGCCCGTGTCTCGACTATAAGCTTGATATCCGACATCCATGGATAGTGGTATATCATTTTCTCTTATATCCGCTTTCACAACATGCATCAAGAATATACTAAGCATTTCTCAACAATCCATTCTCAAACCTATATATGGCAAGTGAACCAGTGGACCCTCAGTGTTTTTTATTTTACTACAAGCATTCTTGTCGGAATACATGAACTATACCTTGAATATTTAAGCCGGAATCAAAGTACCCTATGTTAGTGTATCATCAACAAAGAAATATGGAAGATATGCACTTGGAATAGCCCACACAAGTTCCCGACTTCTGACAGAGACATACAAATTTAAATAAGACTGACATGTAGTCAATTAACATGATTTTTACAGAAATGGGATCAAAAAGTCAATTTATTAACCCGAATACACAACTTCAATCGGGGACTAATTAAATGTATATTAAGTTTTAGCTTCAATGGACAGTAGAAGATCCAAGAAAAAATCCGTTGTTTAATAGAACAAAATGTGTCTGTTTGTTCCTTACATAGTTTTGTTCATATCCTCTTTATTCCGTATAGTTACTAGAGATGAAATGTTGAATTTGATCTGTAAGTGTGCCCAGATAAAGACGTCATGTTGGGAATTTTATTTTTAAGGATCATTTGATCCCGCAAAGCTGTTACTTCATATTATGTATATATCTATTATTGTGCAAGACTTTTTTGTGTAATATGTAAGCCGACAGCTCTGCGCTAGAGTGACACATGCCACTGCCAACTATTCAAGACATCACGTGACTTTAAGACAACGGGGATGACAAATTGCTACCTGTGATTCGATATATGAAAATACGTGATAGTCGAACATTTAATCAAAATATCTCCTTAAATACTGAAGTTGAAAAAATGTGGTGTTATCCAGCGATTACCAATAGATTCATCTCATATTATACCAATTTGTAACACTTTAGAACTAATAGAAATTACTTCCTTTTTACACTAGTACACATATAATTATCTTGTTTGGCCCTTTTGATCTTGACACTTTCTTGACAGGCTTAACACAATTTTGTCAAGACAATTACTTTCAAGGACGATCAAGACATGTTAAGTTTGTCAAGATCGAACAAGATCAAAGTGGTCAGGCAAGATTCAGTCCTGTCCTGCCTCATATCCAACTATGCGAGACATAATTAGGAACGATAACTCTCGTATGTTTGATTACATTCCTGTAATCGTGTATCAAATATGATCATAGATTTTGTTTTTTAAGAAAAATCAATATATTTGGAATTTGTGTTATTTGGTTTCAATGTTTTCTCTGCCACTTTATATTAAAAATAATAATCTTTTACGAGTTATATCATTTCATTGTACAATTTACCCTTAAACCTGACTTTCTTCCTTTTAGATACTAATTAAATTAATTGTTAATTATAAACTAAAAACGACAAAGTTCAAAATATGTTTTTGTGAAATCATATGATTAAAACTTGTTCCTGCAATAATTTTTGTGGTCTACCTCAATGAACTTATTAACTACTGTACACGGTTGTATATTGAAGTACACGGTTGTATATTGAAGAACACAGTTGTATATTGAAGTACACGGTTGTATATTGACACCTGTCAGACAACATTTACACTGCATTGGAATAAACAATTAATTCAGTCGTAACAGGTGACAAATTAACAAGGTATCCAAGGCCTTACAGGTGACAAATGAAACTATACGAGACATAGAAAAGATTACATACTTCTTTGAAATAATGTATGCGGATATTTGCTTTTGACAGGCCCGCTTTTAACCAGAGACATTTTTTGTAAAACCTTTTCTATATTTTAAATCATGTAACATTTTAAGAATAAAAAAAAACAAATCTTCAAATCGAACGGAAAGATTATCAAAATCACAATAATTTTCTGATGGAAACTACTACGTCGAGTGAGCGGTTGCCATATTGAATAAGAACGATTTACCCGATTAAGACCGAAATTTGACAATTTTAAACTAAAAATGGAACTAGTTTCCTCAATACCTAAATTGACAAAATGCGATATTTTTAAAGAACAATTAGTGCAGATATTTGAACTAGGTCCAACTACTTTTAGAAATAAATTACAAATTAAACATTTCGAGTAGAGCGGGTGGGGGTCTTGGGTTTTTATAAGATTTTCTGTAGGCCATAATGCATATAATCAAGAAAAACGGGTCTAACATTCAAATGAAATTGGAACTAATTTCCGAATAATTTAAACTGATAAAAATCATACCATTGAAATCAGAAATGATTGAAGTTTATGAAACTAGGTCCAACTAAATTTCATAATCAAAATTTAAAACATAAATCAATATTTATTGTAACATTCCCATTCACTCCAATACTAATTACAGTCAGTGCGAAAATGCGATATTTTTAAAGAACACTTAGTGCAGATATTGGAACTAGGTCCAACTACTTTTAGAAATAAATTACAAATTAAATATTTCGAGTAGAGCGGGGTGGGGGTCTTGGGTTTTATAAGATTTTCTATAGGCCATAATGCATATAATCAAGAAAAACGGGTCTAACATTAAAATGAAATTGGAACTAATTTCCGAATAATTTAAACTGATATGATTGAAGTTTATGAAACTAGGTCCAACTAAATTTCATAATCAAATTTAAAACATAAATCAATATTTATTGTAACATTCCCATTCACTCCAATACTAATACTAATTACAGTCAGTGCGATGACAAGTGGATTGGTCACGTGATTACTGACAAAGACCGATAAAGCTGGATATGTGTTAAGACTCGTTAAGATTTCTCTGTGTAGAAAGGATAAGATTATGTTAAGGTATGTCAAGACAAGGTCCCGTTTCCAAAAATAGGCCACACAAAAAATGAAATTAAATAGAATAAAAGCAATAAATGAATAAACAATAGTCAATAATTATGTGATGAACGTACTTAAACTGTGAATTACATAAAAACTATTTAAGTGTTTGAAGATCAAGTGTTCGGAATTTGATTGATTTAACATTTTAACAGTTTTTTTTTTAATTTTCATTTTCTTTATCTTTCTTTGGGCATTTGAACTGAATTTAATATTATGTTTATGGTTAGTAATTATTTACTTTAATTTCCATTGCGCATGCCCTTCACGCACCCCTCCCAAATCTAAAACATTCTGCTGACTCAAAAATTACGTAATGAAACTAGGTATTACGTTTATGAAACTAGGTCCAACTAAATTTCATAATCAAAATTTAAAACATAAATCAATATTTATTGTAACATTCCCATTCACTCCAATACTAATTACAGTCAGTGCGAAAATGCGATATTTTTAAAGAACAATTAGTGCAGATATTGGAACTAGGTCCAACTACTTTTAGAAATAAATTACAAATTAAATATTTCGAGTAGAGCGGGGTGGGGGTCTTGGGTTTTTATAAGATTTTCCATAGGCCATAATGCATATAATCATGAAAAACGGTCTAACATTAAAATGAAATTGGAACTAATTTCCGAATAATTTAAACTGATAAAAATCATACCATTGAAATCAGAAATGATTGAAGTTTATGAAACTAGGTCTAACTAAATTTCATAATCAAAATTTAAAACATAAATCAATATTTATTGTAACATTCCCATTCACTCCAATACTAATACTAATTACAGTCAGTGCGATGACAAGTGGATTGGTCACGTGATTACTGACAAAGACCGATAAAGCTGGATATGTGTTCAGACTCGTTAAGATATCTCTGTGTAGAAAGGATAAGATTATGTTAAGGTATGTCAAGACAAGGTCCCGTTTCCAAAAATAGGCCACACAAAAAATGAAATTAAATAAAATAAAAGCAATGAATAAATAAACAGTAGTCAATAATTATGTGATGAACGTACTTAAACTGTGAATTACATAAAAACTATTTAAGTGTTTGAAGATCAAGTGTTCGGAATTTGATTGATTTAACATTTTAACAGTTTTTTTTAATTTTCATTTTCTTTATCTTTCTTTAGGCATTTGAACTGAATTTAATATTATGTTTATGGTTAGTAATTATTCACTTTAATTTCCATTGCGCATGCCCTTCACGCACCCCTCCCAAATCTAAAACATTCTGCTGACTCAAAAATTACGTAATAATATTCTTTGGTGTCCTTGCAGGGCGTTCTTGTGTGATTTTATTGACCATTAAAACGGTCTGTAATAAAAGTCTAATACATGTCTCAAGTTGTCGAAATATGCAGAAACTACCGGTAAATTTGCAGTTAATTCGGTACTTTGTTATCCAGATAAATCCGGTATGAAGAATTGAACTTGTCACATATGTACCTGCGACCAAAGGCGTCCAAGTTTGTCCCCTAAAACAGCCTAAAAATGTTCAAATACACGGATTGGTGTAAGTCTTTCATTATATATTTTTGTTTTTGTGTTTCTTTTTGATATATTTTTTTTCAAATAACATTTAAATTACAAATTCAAAAGATTTAAAGAAATTTTGTACAAAAAAATTTCCTCTGCAAAATTGATATAATAACCAAAAATAACACATACGAATTTAGATTTGTTTTAGGAAAATTTAATCAAGGCCTCAAAAATTTAAGTTTTTTTATTTTGAACAGTCGATATAAAATGAAAAAAAAAACGCATAAGTATTTCATTTCTATGAATAACTAATACTTTTTTCCCAAAACCCCCCAAAAATTACATTATTTATTTATTAATTCGTGAACTTCGAAATTCAGAGCAGTATTATTCTGTAGTACAATATCATCCTCACATTAGTAATTCACCCGCAGGCACTACATGATTGTATATTCGAATTCGTATATTTACCGCAATATGCATGTCATTGGGATTGAACAGAATGATGTAATGAAAGACGGCGATATTTTAATTGATTTCCTTGGACTTTCTTATAATCTAATTTAAAATTTTGACTGATGGTTTCGATTTTTTTTTTTTTTTTTTTTTTTTTTTTTTTTTTTTTTTTTTTTTTTTTCGTTTCAAAGTTTTAGACTTTTATGAACAAATGCAAAGATGTAAAAAGTAATATCAAAGAATTTTTATTTAAAAAATTTTTAAAAATTTTATTAATTAACACTGAAATTAATGTAATATACAATTATTTAAATGTTGTCATACATGTATTCAAGCAAGATGAAGTTTAGTCTTATAAAAATTCGATACTTAAGACTAAACCGTTGTTGACACGCATGTAGGTAAAAAAGGTCACAGGAAAAAAGTCACAGAAAAAAGTCACGGAAAAAGTCACAGGAAAAGGGTCACAAGAAAAAAGTCACAATGTAATTTTATCTGCTAGATAAGAAGGTTATTAAAGTAACGAAGGGAATACACATTCCACTAATAGGTCCTTGCTCGAATATCATACGACAAGTAGCGATACAACTAAACACAAAACGCCAAATCACATAGAGGATATGTGTCAATTGCATGGCAAAACAATCTTTGAGTATTCCATCTACTCTTATGTTTGTTAAACACTTGAATATAGACTGCTTTTTTCCCATTGGAATAAAAATTGCGCTAAAGGACCGACCATTTAACTTGAAAGGGGGGGGGGTTATGTTTTTTTTTCTAAAAAAATATTTTGGATCTGATTTTATGTGAAAAAAAAAATATTTTGGCTGCCAAAATGATGAAAAAAAATTTTCTGAAGGGAGGCTTTCTGCCCAAAAAAATAATGTTAATTTTGAAAAAAATATTTTGTTGATACACGTGCAAAAAATAAATAATCTTTATCGGAGTTACAAACGCTATAACTGTCATTTTGCCCCTTTAAAAAACAGACAAAATAAAGGATTAAAAAAGCGACCCATTGTTTCATGCAAATTTTGTCCCTAATGTACGAACTATTTGAAAACCTTTTGTATTTTGTATATAGCTTCAGATGGTGGTTCATTTGTGTGCAAAGTTTGAAATCATTTCATTTAGCCATTTCAAAATAATCGCTCGGACAAATTTCATTGGAAGAAGCGTAGAATAACAGCATGTCACCCCGACTTTGTCTGGGGTGATATAAAAATTAAAAAGTAATAAGTACTAATGCCTTTAGTGAAAGCACCTTAAATTTTTCCCCTTTTTGAATTGATTAACTTGATGGCGTCTTAATTTAGCCGCAGAACTGCTCACTGCACGTAATATTCTTACTTATCAATTAATCTTTACTTGAGAATGGTATTCTCATATTCTTATTTCATATTTTGTTGCAATATAAGATTTCTTTACACTTAAAAGAAAAAAACATATATTGTTATGTAGTCTTTTTCTTTATCTAAAGTGGTGTTACGGCGCCGATGCCTCTGCTCTTTAAAAATTCATTCAAGCCGATTCTAATTCATATGAAGGCAGACAGGATTTGCCTTTCTCCCACCCCTTTTCTCCCGTTCCTTTTCTCCTTTCTCCCTCATCATCTCCTTCCACTCTCTTTTTTCTGCCATCCCATCTTTAAAGGTCTTTTTTTATTTCTTTATTGTTGCCCCTTTCCCCTTTTCCTACCCCTTTCTTCGGCTTCATTTCCTTTCGCCCGACCCCTCTCCATTCTTTCGCCACTTTTGTGCCTGGTCTCCTATTAACCCGTCCATCCCGTTTCCTCAGAAATAAGTATCACTTATAAGGAAAAATATTCATACTTGAAGCAAGGATCTATCAAAACAAAACAGCCTTTATTTTAAATATAGAATGGATATACGGCGTAAAATACGGCGGCATGGAACGCCTCGGGGAGCAAGACTGTAACCGGATTATGTTATCTCCAAACATGTTTCGGAGGAGTATCTTTTTTTCAAAACAAAAATAATAAATAAATTAAAAGGTCAATTGTTCAGAGAACAATTGCAAGGTTTTTCACCAGTTTTTACCACGATTACATGTTAGAGTTTGTTTTTGTTTTCTATTTTTGTCAAAAAAGTTATGTAAACAAAAGTTTTTTGACCAACCATAAATGTAGATCTAAATGAAAGGAGTATTTTTGCCACACAATGTTTTCATAAATTTTTTATTGTTTCCGAGATATAAAAATAACAAAATTTCGAATGGCGGCCATTTTGAAAATGGCGGACGAAAATTTTTTTGACCAACCAGAAATGTAGACCTTCATGTGAGGAATAGTTTTGCAACACAATGTTTTCATCAATTTTTTTATCATTTCCGAGATATCGCGATAACAAAATTTCGAATGGCGGCCATTTTCAAAATGGCGGACGAAAATGTTTTTTTGACGACCAGAAATGTAGATCTTTTTGAGAGGAGTTTTTTTGCAACAGAATGTGTTCATAAATTTTTTATCGTTTCCGAGATATCGCGATAACAAAATTTCGAATGGCGGCCATTTTCAAAATGGGACACCAAAATTTTTTTTTGACCAACCAAAAATGTAGATTTTTATGAGAGGAGTATATTTGCAACACAATGTTTTCATAAATTTTTCATCGTTTCCGAGATATCGTGATAACAAATTTCGAATGGCGGCCATTTTGAAAATGGCGGATGAAAAAAAATCTTTAACCCCATATTTGTAATCAGGACCATGAAAGCTACCTGGAAACCAAATTTCATTGAAATTCGACAACTTTGAGAAATCGGCATTAATCGGGGTCAAAAACGCGTAACCGGGGTCGCGACCCCAAATTTTTTTTTCGCATAACGAAACATCCTGAGGATGAATCCAACATTTTCCCCACATCAGAATTTTGATATCGGTTACGGTTTTTGAGCAAACATGATAACAAGGTTTTCGGTCTTTGGGGAGATAACTCCGTTACTAAAAATAGATCGGTTTCAGGCTGTCAGTGGCTTCGACCCCTCACTAAGCCGATTAAGTGTACCAAGTATCAAACTGATATGTTGCGACACTTTTACTCTTTTGGCCGCGGAAAAAAAAAGAATAATAATAATAATCAGAAGAAATACAGTAAGGTCTTTCACATGTGGTGAAAGACCTTAATAAACAAACCATAAAATATTTGTAATATTAAAGATAACTGGTTATTCGAAGATTGGCTTTTAATAATCATTCGTTTTCAGTGGCGGATTTAGGGGGGCGGGGTGGCCAGCCCCCCCCCCCTTAGATTGGAAAATATTTAAAATTCCCAGGGGTTTTTTAAAAAATTGGGTTCCGGCCCCCTCCCCCTTTTGAAAAAAAATAGGTCGGGCCCCCTCTTAGCAGAAAGTCTGGATCCGCCACTGGTTTTTCCCCATTATTTTTTACCTGTTCGCTTTAGATTTCTAACCACTTTTGTTTTATTTCTGTCTTGAAAGTCAATATCGGTCATTTAAAAGAAAGTTGTATTTTCTCTGTATGCGTGATTTCTCCTAGCTTGACAATTTTGTAGATGTGCCTGTATTCGGATGAAATCAACACGAAGAACATTTATTGCATGTAATAATGATGCGTAGCTGTTTATGCTATAACTTGGAAATTCTCTGCTGTAACCAGTCACATTTTTTACAGAAAACATAGACCTTACCTTTTACCATCGACTACAATAAACTGCGACCGAGCTTAGCGTTGACATGTTCGGCACACGTAGGTAAACAAAGTATTCACGTGCTAAACAAAACTTTGGAAGTTGTTACAATCATTTTCATTGACAGCAAAATATGTATACAACCAATCTTGTTTTCTGACCATAACAATGACCAAATAAGGAAATTGAATATACGTTTTACTACCAATAGTGAAACAATAGCACGTGAAGTACTCCCGTATGAAATAATATATACAAATGTAAGAATAGTGGTAAAAAAGTTGCTAGAAAGAAAATCAACCGAGATATATTGTCTGATTCATGGTGTTGAAGGTAAACCCCCTCTTTTTTTCTTGGAAGTTTTATTCATTTCTTGAAGAAATTTGGCAAAATCTCTTCTCTTTGAACTCCATTGCAACATACCCTTTCACTATTCTGGATCTGCCGGTTGAATGAGAGTTTCATATGTAATATCGGAAAAATCCTACCTGCGATTCAGGTGCTTGTATATTTTTGATAAAATACGCAGTTGCAAACGTTTTTTTTAAATCTAATATTTACTAAGAAAAAGATGAATACAATTAAAAAGACAATTGTTCAGAGAACAATTGCAAGGTCTTTCCCAGTCAATGTTGTGTTTAGTGTTATGTTTTGTCATGTCACATATTTCAAATCATCTTGATGAGATGCACATTGTCTCCAATATATTAGTAGCCATTTCTAATCGTTTTAAGATTTTACTATAAAAAAAACGTAAAAGTTGGCTATGACCTTGACCGATGACCTTGATGACCTTTGACATTGGGATCAAATTGAAGGTCTCTCCTTGCTGATTAATTTGATATGTTACATGACCATTGTATCTGTAAAGGTTTAAAAGTTATACGCAAAAAACCGATTTCTGAAACGCGTCAAGGGCAATAACTCTTCAGGGAGTCATCGGAGAGCTTCGGTCCAAATGAGAAAAATGTAGCCCTTGACATGATGAACATTTTTGCTGATATACTTTTTCAGCCATCTATTACGGTTTCCGAGTTCATCTGATAACAAGGTCGAAGGTCAAGGTCAAAGGTCACCGATGACCTTCAACCTAGTACCCAAATGGGAGGTCTTTTCATGCTGGTCACTTTTAACATATATGTTTACTATATTATCTGTAAGCGTTTAAAAGTTATTCGCAAAAAAATGATTTACCGAAACGCGTCAAGGGCTATAACTCAAAAACGGTTCATCGGAGAGTTTTTGTTCAATTGAACAAAATATAGATCTCAATGAGAAGAACATTTTTGCAATATAATGTTTTCAGAAATTTTTTATCGTTTCCGAGATAT
>MJUU01036819.1:17033-30629 GCA_002080025.1 Modiolus philippinarum | reverse complement strand
CCAATTGGCTCAGTAGTTTCAGAGAAGAAGATCTTTGAAAATGTTTTCCCATAGGGTCCAATGATAAAACTATGTTTCCCACTGGGGGCCATCTTGGAAATCACGAGGACCTAAAAACACCTTTTTTGTAAGGGACCACCCAAGGACTATTGTGGCCAAGTTTGGTTCCAATTGGCTCAGTTAAGTTTCAGAGAAGAAGATATTTGAAAATGTTTTCCCATAGGGTCCAATGATAAAACTATGTTTCCCGCTAGGGGCAATCTTGGAAATCATGCGGACCTAAAAACACCTTTTTTGTAAGGGACCACCCAAGGACTATTGCGGCCAAGTTTGGTTCCAATTGGCCCAGTAGTTTCAGAGAAAAAGAATTTGAAACGTTTTTTCCATAGGGTCCAATGTTAAATTTTGGTCCAAGCTGGCGCCCATAGACCTGAGCAACACAATACTTAAAGGGGACCACCCAAGGACTATTGTGGCCAAGTTTGGTTTCAATTGGCTGAGTGGTTTCAGAGGAGAAGATCTTTGAATGAAAAGTTTATGGATGGACGGACAGTTGACGGACGACGGATGCAAAGTGATTGCAAAAAGCTCACCCTGGCATAGCCAGGTGAGCTAAAAAGACTATGAACTTGCATGGTGACAACAATACTTGATCAATGCTGGAAAACAATACTGGAATTAACAAAATTTTTATACCAGTATTGTCTACAATACTAGAATTCCAGTATTGTCGTAGTCGCCAAGCTTATGTGATCCAACAGCATCAGATTCTCATGTGCGAATATGTCCGTGGACCATGCACAGTACCAATGTAGATGCAGATGTAGATTCTGACCTTGTCCAAGATTCCTCTGCCGGCAGAGGAATCTTGAACTATACATGACAACTCTCAGACGAAATCAGACTAAAATATTTTTAAGATTTGTCCCTTTTGTGCCCCATTAATCTCCCCCATTAGCTGTTTGACATACTACAAATTGGAAATTTCCCCAGTAGCACACTAAACACAGGAGTCGGAGATTTTATCATTATTTCATTTCAAGTTAAGGTAGACAGACACTGTTGCGCTGCGCAATTCAATCGCGCATCAGAAAAATGAAGAGTCGGATACGGGGAAGGTTTGTTTTTCGGGCCGGAACAGCAATTTGACGGCTTTCCTTTGTGACGGCACAATTGAATGACAGATTTGAAACGTCATATTTTGTTTACTTTGCCGCGAATCAACTCCCTTTTCCCGTAATTGATGTTTACTCCGAAAACTTTGTAAAATATCTCCGTTAAAAGCATGGTGACACATACATTTTTTCATTGTTACCAGTAAATTACATCACAAGCTATCTTTTCACAAAAAATCATCAAATTCTCATGGATAAAAAGTTCATTTCTAGCCAAAAATTGCCTTTCCATATTTTCCCCGTGCATTCTATGTATATTTAGGTGAAAAAATGGCTAAAAATGAGCAAACTTTGATCTCAATTCTAGAAAAATCAATCATGGTGACCCATACTTTTTATTACAGATTTCGGGTAGCTAGGATTGGTTCTTCAATTGTGCCAACTTGCAACAAAATCTCATGGATATGAATATTACTGTCTATCTACCTTAAAATAAGAAGCCTGGCCACACAATGAAGTTCCTATTTAGGTGTGACCGGAGGGTCAGTCTGTACATGAAAATCAGCATTGTTTTACTACCAGTGCCTCCCCGTCCGGGGATCGAACCCTGGACCTTTTGCTTCGTAGCCAGCCTCGCTACCGAATGAGCTAAAGAAATATTCCGTTAACTCAGTCGATTATTACTGGCTATATATCTACTACCTGAATACAACTCAGGTATGCACCTCCGTGACATTCCCCCACCAAGAGTCATCATACTCGCCGTATGTATGACTCTTCACAAGCTACAACTGCCAGTGCCCGGCTAGTTTTCTTGTTCTATCCATTGTGGGTCTTTTAGTTGGAGCGCCAATGTGACCGGAGGGTCAGTCCGTACATGAAAATCAGCATTGTTTTACTACCAGTGCCTCCCCGTCCGGGGATCGAACCCTGGACCTTTTGCTTCGTAGCCAGCCTCGCTACCGAATGAGCTAAAGAAATATTCCTTTAGCTCAGTCGATTATTACTGGCTATATATCTACTACCTGAATACAACTCAGGTATGCACCTCCGTGACATAGGCTTAACTTGAAATGGAAATGAAATATTGATAAAATGCACTGAAAGATAATCAATATTCATTGTACGGCCACATAATATGTCCCTTTTGGTCCTTTTTTTAATGGGAGGGGCACAATGCCCAAAAACAACCCCAGTCTTTCTGTTGTACCAAGGAATTTCATAAGGATTGTTCAGCTAGAACTAAGGTTATTGACATAAACAGAGATAATCAGTACGGTGGTCGAATGAAAATGGAAAAAAATATTTACATTGTTTCAATATTATATATTTTGTCATTAAATGACTTAAAAATTTCTATGATGAAATCAAGTACTTATCAATCCCAGGTTATCGATACATACTTGAATGAAACACAATAAAACTGATCAGTTTTATTACCTCTACCACTTTTATTACCTCCCTTGTTTAAAATTTGTCTTTCAAAATTTCTCATCTATTTTGACAGAATTACCCTAAACTGCTGATTTAAATATTTATTTCAAAATTAATATATAAATCATATTTATATTAGTACTAACTTAGGTCATAAATACTTATTTACAAATTGATTTGTAGATAATTTTTATTTTTAATCCTTTTTCTAATGATAAATATATTTACTACAAGATTCAACACCAATCCATATCATATCTGACGCCGACGCTGGGGGTATTTGCAATTCTGCAAAGTAAACCTCGTTATGCACAATAAATATTTAGAGCTGACAGAAGTCAGTGAATTATGAATCAGATGGTAATAAAATCTCTGAAGACATACTGATTTGGTGAGATAGAAAAATGGACAGGTCTCTGCCAAGAAATAGTGATAAGGCTCATAAAAATGTCATTTTCAATTCATTCATAGGAAATTGTTAATTGAAATATCTAGATAATTCCTTTTGATTGAAAGTCTGGAATGTTAACACTTTTACAGGGTATTTTTTAATACACTTATTTTTAAAATCTATATAATAAGCATTTTAGTAAAGTATACAAATTTTGGAAATTTTGACAATAGTTTTTAAAACCAAATAAAAAATTTTCAAAAGTAAATCAGCAGAAAAAATATGAAAATCTTGAAGTTTATTAGGCATTTTACAGATCCGAAATCGGATCTTTAATTAAAAAAAATAACAAAAGATAAAAAATTCTTTTACATTGTTAAATAGTGGTCTCACTAGGACTTTACCAACCAAAAATGCTAATTTGCATATGTAAATTAAATTTTGTGACATTAGTATTTCAGGTTTGCGAACCTTCCTATGAATATGATTGTGCTCAAATCAGCCAAGTGCCAGAACTCTCACCGAGTCGACTGTTGGGATTTATGTACATACTTTGGTAGACATACTTGATATTCGACTGTCTAAAACCCCAAGAAACGTTCCAATAAATTTAGGTTGCTGTAGTCTTAACTCTTAAATTTGTACAGTGAAAATTGGTAGCTCTATAGGTGCACCAAGTCAAACCAAACTAACATATCTTCTCGACTTCTGACAGTTGTATACAATGCTGTCTTTTTAGCGACTGCAGATGTAAGATTGGGGTGTAAACTTTGATAAATTTCAGTTCAGTAGAGGTTTTGCCACTTGCGGTTGACCTTAGCAATATATCTACATGTATTACAAGAACAAAATATAATTCCATACAGCTGATGTTTTGTAATTTCCTTCCATCCAGAGAGTTTACCATCTTTATCTCATACAAATGACAAGATTGTCATACCGGTATTTATTTACATTGTTTGAATTATTTTTTTAATTTTGATTTTAGATCTAGTATGATCAATCTGAATTTGCCTAAATTTTGTCCATTTTAAAAGCAAAATAAATATGTAATTGTTTTCTTTTAGCTTGCAACATTCCCCCATCAAATATGTGATATAAAGATTATGACATGTCTATTCTGGTATCTGCCCTGATATCAGCCCTCTACCGATATCTGCCCTCCGCTACCGCGTCGGGCAGATATAAGGTGTCAGGACTGATACCGGAATAGACATGTAATAATCTATACTTCTTTCCCATTAAATCCCCCCAAATATATATAAATAGTGTCATTTTTCCTAAGATCACCAGCAACAATGCAAATTTTTCCTGTGAATTTTTTCCATGACTTTTTTTCCTGTGACATTTTTTCTTACATACACCTACTGATTTACTTTAGAATACCTACAAATGTAGGCATTTTTATGAAACTACATCTGTATAAATTTCTGCCAAAGCTCTGTCATTTTTTTGTTATTACTATTTTTTATATTCATTTTGGATCCTCAGTCAAAATTTTAGACAAGTGATCATTTCATTCTGACAAGTAAATCTAGACAGTTACTGGTCCCAAGGGACATGTTTAAAAAAAGTTATTGTGAGTGAGTGAATACACATGAATGACACACTGGGGTGTGCCAGTTTTAAACAAACTAAATCCATTTTTATAACCTCCAATATAAAAAATTGTCTTTCACTTTCTTTCGTCATATTTAGTAAGTTTATACTAAACTAATTATTGATTTCATTATTTAAGAATACAATGCAGATGTATGGTAAACATGCATTATGAGGAAATTTTGGCAAATAAAAATAGGATTTATTTTTTTTAATTTTGTTTATCTGTACTGTAGAAGGGAATATTTTCAGTAAATTGATCCTAGATAATGTCATTATAGCTTCAAGGAGAAAGGTAAATTGAAGAAGATTTGAAATAAAGACTTTAAAGGGAAATAACCCATTTATCAAATGGTACAAATTTTCATGTATTCTAACAATGCAATCCTAATTATCAAAGCAAATTTTAATTAATGTCTTAACTTCAGTTTCATGTTCCTGATGTCATGACAGAGACTGAAATGGTGTGCAATTCAAGAATGTAGGGGGAACATGACAGGAATGGTTTCCAAAGAACTTGTTCACAACTTCTTTGGTTTTTAAAGAATCTGTACACAACTTAAGTTTCTGAAGAATGTTTACAAGTTAAAGAGGTATGGCCACTTTCCTACAGCATACAGATTTTGCGAATTCATGAAATCTTCTCCAAAACTGCCTCAACCTGTTATCTATTATATACACTATTATAACAAAATAAATTAAAATATATTATCATACTTTTAGTTTTAGATAAGATTAAATTACCGAAATTGCTATTTCAATGCAATTTTGACAGATTTTTACAGTTTTTGTAGTTTTTGTAAAAATTCTTTGCATAGCTACTCCAGAACTACCAACTGCCATTTGGAAGGGCAAATGTTTATACACTCGAAACAAAAAATTGGTTTTGGTTCTCGGTGTCCTTCAGGTAGTTCAATCTTCCCAAAACACTGTAATTGCTTAAATTGACACAAAAGGCTGTTTTCAGCCATGCTAATTTGTCATAAAACATACAAATGAGGCATATAGTCATTTTATTCCTAGAGAGACAACTTACCAGACACCACCTTACTAGATTTTTGTCAAGATTTGAGCATATTTGGAAAATAGCCTAATGTAGATACAAAATTCACACTTAAATGGCCATACTTCTTTTTGAAGTATTTGTACTAAGTTAAGTTTCTGAAGAAATGAACAGTTCTCATTAAACATGATGGTTATATTTGGGGAACCAGTGTGTCATCTGTATGGAATAAGCTGTATAAACTGTTGTGTACTTACCTGTTCGTTTCTCGTTAAACATGAGTTATATTCGGGGAACCAATACTCTGTGTGGAATACACTGTATAAACTGTTGTGTACTTAGCTGTTCATTTCTTGTTAAACATGATGGTTATATTTGGGGAACCAGTGTATCATCTGTATGGAATAAGCTGCATAAACTGTTGTGTACTAACCTGTTCATTTCTCGTTAAACATTACAGTTATATTCGGGGAACCAGTACTCTGTATGGAATACACTGTATAAACTGTTGTGTACTTACCTGTTCGTTTCTCGTTAAACATGAGTTATATTCGGGGAACCAATACTCTGTATGGAATACACTGTATAAACTGATGTGTACTAACCTGTTCATTTCTTGTTAAACATGATGGTTATATTTGGGGAACCAGTGTGTCATCTGTATGGAATAAGCTGCATAAACGTGGTGTACTAACCTGTTCATTTCTCGTTAAACATGACAGTTATATTCTTGAGAACCAGTTCTCTGTATGGAATACACTGTATAAACTGTTGTGTACTTACCTGTTCGTTTCTCGATAAACATGAGCTATATTCGGGGAACCAATACTCTGTATAAACTGTTGTGTACTAACCTGTTCATTTCTTGTTAAACATGATGGTTATATTTGGGGAACCAGTGTGTCATCTGTATGGAATACGCTGTATAAACTGTTGTGTACCTACCCGTTCGTTTCTCGTTAAACATGACAGTTATATTTGGAGAACCAGTACTCTGTATAAAATACACTGTATAAACTGTTGTGTACTTACCTGTTCATTTCTCGTTAAACATGAGTTATATTCGGGGAACCAATACTCTGTATGGAATACACTGTATAAACTGTTGTGTACTAACCTGTTCATTTCTTGTTAAACATGATGGTTATATTTGGGGAACCAGTGTGTCATCTGTATGGAATATGCTGTATAAACTGTGGTGAACTTACCTGTTTGCTTCTTGTTAAACATGCTGGTTATATTCAGGGAATTAGTACTCCGTATGGAATACACTGTATGAACTGTGGTGAACTAACCTGTCCGTTTCTCGTTAAACATGACAGTTATATTTGGAGAACCAGTGTGTCATCTGTATGGAATACGCTGTATAAACTGTGGTGAACCTAACTGTTCATTTCTCGTTAAACATGACGGTTATATCATGGGAACCAGGACTCTGTATGGAAAACACTGTATAAACTGTTGTGTTCTAACCTGTTCCTTTCTCGTTAAACATGATGGTTATATTTGGGGAACCAGTGTGTCATCTGTATGGAATACACTGTATAAATTGTCATGTACTTACCTGTTCATTTCTCGTTAAACATGATGGTTATATTTGGGGAACCAGTGTGTCATCTGTATGGAATACGCTGTATAAACTGTTGTGTACCTACCTGTTCGTTTCTCATTAAACATGACAGTTATATTTGGGGAACCAGTACTCTGTATGGAATACACTGTTTAAACAGTTATGTACTTACCTGTTCATTTCTCCTTATACATGAGTTATATTCGGGGAACCAATACTCTGCATGGAATACACTGTATAAACTGTTGTGTACTAACCTGTTCATTTCTTGTTAAACATGATGGTTATATTTGGGGAACCAGTGTGTCATCTGTATGGAATATGCTGTATAAACTGTGGTGAACTTACCTGTTTGCTTCTTGTTAAACATGCTGGTTATATTCAGGGAATTAGTACTCCGTATGGAATACACTGTATAAACTGTGGTGAACTTACCTGTCCATTTCTATTTAAACATGACAGTTACATTTGGAGAACCAGTACTCTGTATGGAATATGCTGTATAAACTGTGGTGAACTAACCTGTCTGTTTCTCGCTAAACTTGACAGTTATATTCAGGGAAACAGTGTGTCATCTGTATGGAATACGCTGTATAAACTGTGGTGAACCTAACTGTTCATTTCTCATTAAACATGACGGTTATATCATGGGAACCAGGACTCTGTATGGAATACACTGTATAAACTGTCGTGTTCTAACCTGTTCCTTTCTCGTTAAACATGATGGTTATATTTGGGGATCCAGTGTGTCATCTGTATGGAATATGCTGTATAAACTGTGGTGAACTTACCTGTTTGCTTCTTGTTAAACATGCTGGTTATATTCAGGGAATTAGTACTCCATATGGAATACACTGTATAAACTGTGGTGAACTAACCTGTCCATTTCTCGTGAAACATGACAGTTACATTTGGAGAACAAGTACTCTGTATGGAATATGCTGTATAAACTGTGGTGAATTAACAGGTCCGTTTCTCGCTAAACATGACAGTTATGTTCAGGAAAACAGTGTGTCATCTGAATGGAATACGCTGTATAAACTGTGGTGAACCTAACTGTTCATTTCTCGTTAAACATGACAGTTATATCATGGGAACCATGACTCTGTATGGAATACACTGTATAAACTGTCGTGTTCTAACCTGTTCCTTTCTCGTTAAACATGATGGTTATATTTTGGGAACCAGTGTGTCATCTGTATGGAATATACTGTATAAACTGTCGTGTACTTACCTGTTCATTTTTCATTAAACATAATGGTTATATTTGGGGAAACAGTGTGTCATCTGTATGGAATATGCTGTATAAACTGTTGTGTACCTACCTGTTCGTTTCTTGTTAAACATGACAGTTATATTCGGGGAACCAGTACTCTGTAAGGAATACACTGTATAAACTGTCGTGTACTTACCTGTTCATTTCTCGTTAAACATGATGGTTATATTTGGGGAACCAGTATGTCATCTGTATGGAATATGCTGTATAAACTGTTGTGTACCTACCTGTTCGTTTCTTGTTAAACATGACAGTTATATTTGGGGAACCAGTACTCTGTATGGAATACACTGTATAAACTGTCTTGTACTAACCTGTTCGTTTCTCGTTAAACATGACAGTTATATTCAGGGAACCAATACTCTGTATGGAATACACTGTATAAACTGTGGTGAACTAACCTGTCCATTTCTCGTTAAACATGACAGTTATATTTGGGGAACCAGTACTCTGTATGGAATATGCTGTATGAACTGTAATGAACTCCCCTGTTCGTTTCTCGTTAAACATGACGGTTATATTAGGGGAACCAGTACTCTGTATGGAATACACTGTATAAACTGTTGTGTACTAACCTGTCCGTTTCTCGTTAAACATGATGGTTATATTGGGAGAACCAATACTCTGTATGGAATACACTATATAAACTGTGGTGAACTCACCTGTTCGTTTCTCGTTAAACATGACGGTTATATTAGGGGAACCAGTACTCTGTATGGAATAAGCTGTATAAACTGTAGTGTTTAGGAACTGTTCAGTAGGAGCACCATTAAGCCAGGGATGTTCCATCCTTCCTTGTATCTGGAACTGATTTGGACTGCTAGCCAGTATGTATTCCCCTTTACCACTAAATGTGTAGTGAAAGTCATCAAATGTGGTAATGTGTGGAGTTCCATATGTGTAAGCTGTAATTAGAACAAACAGAATGATACAGGTATGATTATAAAGAAAGTATGCCAAGCATTTACAGATAATTCTGATTACACCCCTTAAGTAGTGGAAACCTACTCCTCCATGGAGAATGGTCACAGTTTGAAAAATTGATTGGTTCAAAGATTATACCTTTTCAAAGAATATCAACACATAATTTGAAATTCCAGTGGAAATTCTAACTTACCACACTGGTGAGGAGTGTAATCTGTGCAAGTTAGTGAGGGTCGATATTGATAGTATGTGTCACATCTTTCATCCAATCTACAACATGCTGTTTTTGAGTCAAGATCTTCTTGTTGATGTTCTGTAGGGAAAATTCGTGGATGGTAGCGGTAAACTTGACTTGGCCCTCTTAAACCAGTCAACAATGCTCCATTTGTAGTGTTTTCATAGCAACATAACTGGAAAATGATAATAAATTATCAACAGTAAAATTTATAATTTTACAATGTATGAGACAAGTTACCAAATGAAAATACTGTACATCTTTATATTTTAAAAACTTATTTAGTAATTTAGCAAATATTTTTACATGATGCATTTAGTGAAGCCTAGAATTAGGAGGTAGTTTCCATCTCTAAGAATAATTTAAAAATATCTCAATTAGCAGATGACACTACTTTATTTTTGAAATCAAAACATGAAATCAACTTAGCACTAAATGAAATCGAAATTTTTGGCTCTTTCTCGGAATTAAAATTAAACAAAAACAAAACAGAGGGGATTTGGATAGGTAAATTGAAACATTGTAAAGATAAAATATGTGGAATACATTTTACTGATAAACCTATCAAAGTTTAAGGTTTATTTGTTGGCTTAAATAAAGAACAGTGTGAAAAAATGAATTGGGAAAATAAAATAGAAAAAGCAAAAAATCTCATGAAATCATGGACAAAGAGAAATTTAACAATACTGGGAATTATTCTATATTATTATATGACTTTAAATATACAAGATTCTGATTGGATAAATTGGATACTTCGCTTTCCCTTCCAAAATGTGATGATCACCGCGCAATTTAGCACGTGAGGTTAACATCACTTTTAAACACCTCAGCGTGTACCCATAAATAGTAACAGGGAAAATCCTAGTATTTAATGTGATGATCACCGCGTAATTTAGCACGTGAGGTTAACATCACTTTTTAACACTTCAGCGTGTACCCATATATAGAAACATGGAAAATCCATTTCGGCCCAAAGTAGAAACAGCGTCAAGACTAAACTGTTGAAAGAAGGAAAAGCAAAATTAAAACGTAAAACGGTAAATAACTATTCATATAATAAAACAATTAATGACTTTCGATTTCGGTTAAAACCACAATTTAACAACCCTCGAGATCTGATTATTACCTCGGCCGTAAACGGCCTCGGTAATAATCACATCTCTTGGGTTGTTAAATTGTGGTATTAACCTCATCAAAAGTCATTAATTGTATAATATATAAATACTAATGGTAAAGTTGCATTGACATTAAAATGAATAAAAAAGGATATTCACTCGATAGAAAGGATATTCACTCCATGAAAAGGATATTCACCGCGGGAAACGTCACGTGCGACATATTTTTAGAAAAAGGGAAATCCCGTATTTATATCGTCCAATCACATTGCCATGTAACACTGTCGAGTGACAACGTCATCGGCATCACTAAAACAGAATTGCTTCATCTAAAGAAAAGAAGATCAGCGAAAATGGTGCAAATATGCAAAGAGGAAGACACTTGAAATACGAAACAAGTCAGCATAACACTGGTAAAGGCGTTCACACAATATTTTGGGAAAAAATCTCCCGATGGATGTCGACAACACATAGCGCAGAATCGTCGCACATTACACAGATGCAAGGAGTGAAAAGGAAGAACACAAGCATTCATTTAAAAGACAGAAATCATCGATTATTTGGGATAAAAAAATTATTCTTTAAATAAAGTCTTTAAAGAACGTTCGCTTGTTACATTAAAATGTCATCACAATCTCCCACCAATGACGAACAATCGAAAAAAGCCGCAAACTCAGTGTTAGCTAGAATCTGTAAATTTCTGACAGTAAAGATAATGATAATGTTATATTTATTGTTTTACTCATCCTCAAAATATTTTTTGAAAAGTATATATTTCATTTATTTTATGCAAATGTTCAAAGCCTCTTTAATCGTTAATTCGACACCCATAGAAAATTTCTAGGTGTATAGTATAATACATAATAAAAAGAATTATTATGTATTTATCGGATAATAGAATAAAACAGTTACTGTCTTTAGTTTCGGTAAATGTGCAGTGTTATTGACTTTTGGGAAAACAGATATTCACCTCGCCATGCGGCTCGATGAATATCTGTTTCCCCAAAAGTCAATAACACTGCACATTTACCTCAACAAAAGACAGTAACTGTATAAAATTCTAATTGTGAAAACATTAATTATTCCATTATTTACTTTTCTAGGAAGTGTAACAATTATAAAGCAAGAATATATTACAACTTTAGAAAGAGAAATTTTCAAATTTATCTGGAACAACAAACAAGACAAAGTTAAAAGACGTACCATAATTTCAGACTACATGGAAGGGGGGTTAAACATGATTGATTTAAACAGTTATTTTATGGCATTAAAAGAGAAATGGATCAGTAGATTACTTGACACAAAAGACGAAGATTGGTCTATTATTCCTAATTTCTATTTTAATCAATTGGGAAAACTCTCATTAATTATAAAAATGAACATGAGTATGGATCAATTGAAATCTTTGAATAATTTCAAAAGAATTCCCATATTTTATCAAGACGTAATAAAAAGTTGGGTCATCCTAAAAGGTGGAAAAACAAAGAAACCAAATAATTTTAAAGAGATTAGGCAACAAGTATTATGGGGAAATGCAAATATAACAATCAGTAACAAACCTCTATTATTCATAAACTGGATAAATAGCAATATCATTTATTTAAATGATATAATAGATGAAAATGGGCATATCTCGGAAAACTTCATTTTCAACAAACTTAAAATAAAGAATAACTGGATATCCGAAATAAGTATGATAAAAAAGGCAATACCAAAACATTGGATTGAAATTCTGAAATCAGAGAGCAGTAAGAGAACCCAAGTACACATAAAAAATGATATGGTTTATATAAATTATAAACTAACAAATATTACATACACGAAAGACAATAAATTTATATATAAACTTTTTGTCAATTTAAAAAAATCTTCAAATGTTGGAATTGAAAAATGGAAAAATGACTTCCATTGTGAACAATATATTTTGAACTTAGCACTTAGATTTATATATTCGGAATTAAATTTAAACAAGTTAAAAATCTAGAGGTGGAAATTATTGACTAACATATTACCAAATCAAGAAAAGTTGTTTAAATGGAAAATTTCGCTTAGTCCACAATGTCCAGTATACAAATGTTTAGATAATTACAATCACTTTTTTATTGAATGCAAACTATTGGAAAATTTTTGGAGTAGAGTTGCCAGTATTCTTAAATTGTATAATTTCTCAAAGAAACTTTGTTTAAAAGACATAGTAATAGGATACAAAATTTTTGACAAAAAATACTGGAATTTTAATATTCTAATAACATTGATCGGTTTTTTTATATATAAAGCTTTTTACGTATCCGAACAACGGAAAAAATCTGTAGATGTTTACACTGTTTTCAAACAAGAAATCGAACTATACACTATGTATGATAAATCACAAAAAGCACTGTTAACTAGATTTCTTGGATAGAGTATCCGGCTTTAACAAAAACACAATCAATTTAATTTTGTTTCACGCAAAGTAATACACGTATTAGTAAATAAATTTTCTTACCTTATGGTAAATATTTCCACAAAATAATCCAAACATCTAATCGAATTAACAGTGGTGTCGTACATGTATTGTTATATTTTGAAGACGTAACACCACGAGGTTTTCATTCACTATTTTATATGTATTAATCGGTGAACTTGAACACTAAAAATAACTTGCCAGTATACATTTCCAAAACAAAAATGGCTATATTATAAAATAAATTAGTTGACTTTTCTTTTATGTTAATATTTGTGTATGTATGCATGTTCAAATATAAAATTCTATGAAATATGGAAATATTCAGTTAATTGTTTATATTATTGTATTTCATATATGCAACTGTCGTAAATTGTAATATTAACACTTAAGTTAAACATATAGATATTAACACTGCAGGGTACTTTGTTGGCCAAAGCTGTAACCAACAAAGTTAATGTTAACAGCTTATGGTGCAATAAAGATGTTGA
>MJUU01036818.1:0-14306 GCA_002080025.1 Modiolus philippinarum | reverse complement strand
ATATCTTGTATTTAGAAATCAAAGTTTGTAGATTTACCAGATCTCACACCCATACAATAATATAAGTAAACATCACTGTCAAATAGTTTTGAAGGAGGGCATAGTGAAAGTGGTTCTCATCGTGAATCCGGCCGACTTTATGTTTTTTTTTCTAAATCCTGACATGACTTATTTAAAAGTGATCCAATTCTCTGTGCATTTATTTCCCGAAATCCGGGGGTAATTGTAGAAAAAACGAATTCTTGAGCTTAAAATCTTCAAATTCAAACATCTCGAATATCCCCCCCTCCCCCATTTGTATCGGTATTTCATTTGGACAATGTCTATACATTTATATAATTTAAACAATGCCTACAAGTCTTAGTTGCAAGACATAGTTTGGATTCGGGAAATGTTCTAGAGGCTTTGTATTTCATGTATTTTATTCAATATTAGATGGCCTCCTTGCTTCCTTGTTATTATTTGTTAAGTGTACAGCTTATGACGTCAGCGATCGATAATCGCCGAATGTATACGAGTGGCTAAGAAGATGTACAGTAATAAGCACACCTGTATTAAAATATCGTTAACCATAAGGAACTTTAGAATTGTGTATTATTGATATAAATAAAAGCAATAGTAAAATTTCAAAGATCATTAATTTTGGAGTCATGTGGCACTTTAAGTATCAAAAATTTTAGCCTAACTCACAATGTTAGCCGTTTAGTTTTAGGGTGGATGCAATAAATCTGTCCCTACCTGAACTTCCTAATCAATCAAATGCAATGATGTTTACTGATTCGTAGTTTGCTTCTACATCAATATTTGACAGTTCCCTTGTAAAAAGATGACACAATGCTACATTGTATATGAATGTATACAATATATTGTCTGTAACCGTCCACATTTGATGACATTGTGTTTTATTTAACACAGAAGCTGACAAAAGATATACACGTCACAAACTGACGGTGGGGACAGTATAAGTTATCATGCATTGAACCAACTAATATGATAATTTAGATAGTGTCGAAAATCGTTGAACGGCAAGCGGCCAAAATGACCTACATGTACATTTAACTACACGATTATACACATAGACGCTATGTCGACTGACCGCGTACTAGCCGAATGATGTATTGATTTTTCATGTTGTATAAAGTTTAAATGGCGTTTTCGTAATACATGGAGCGAAAACCTTTGAAAATGAAATCAAATGAAATATTTCATATAACTTACATGTTATTCCAAGT
Organism: Modiolus philippinarum; assembly: GCA_002080025.1. Classification (NCBI taxonomy): domain Eukaryota; kingdom Metazoa; phylum Mollusca; class Bivalvia; order Mytilida; family Modiolidae; genus Modiolus; species Modiolus philippinarum. The sequence continues at coordinate 13,074 of MJUU01036818.1, read as the reverse complement.
ATAGATGTATTTCACTTTTCAATTAATATCAGGCTGAAATTAGTTTTACATCACGTGGAAGTAAACTATGTTTAACTTTAATTTCGATATGTTTATTTATATATGCTTACTGCATGTTTGTGAATTGTGTCCTTATGTACAATTCTTATATGTACGCTTTTGAATGACTTTGGTCTAGGTGAAACACTACATTATCATGATTATTTTTTGGGGCAGAAAGCCTCCTTCAGATATTTTTTTTTCATCTTTTTGGCAGCCAAAATATTTTTTTCACATAAAATCAGATCCAAAATATTTTAAAAAAAAAAAAAACATAACCCCCCCCCCCACTTCAAGTTAAATGGTCGGTCCCTTATAGGTGATTCAGTATCGATTTCGATGTCAATCTTTTATGTATCACTTTAAGAAATAAAACACTTTTAATACACCATGAATTAGATTACATTTCCAATAAATAAGTTTTAGCAATATACAAATAAATCAGTTGCAAAAGTCGGGTCGATCGGGGCACTGTTTAAACAAACGTACGAGAAATACAATGTTATTTCGATGGAAATAAGAAAATATTTTTTCTTGCACATTTTCACGAAACAAGGCAAATGATGACCTTTAAATACGACAGCATGTGAAATAGAAATCGGAAGACAATGCACGGAAATCACCCTGTACAAGCTTCAAATAACCCGAGTGGTTGCGTTGATATACGCATAAAAAGGTATACAAGAACTTTTTTCGCGAAAACACTGTAAATTGACAGTATTACATAAACCAATCACAGTTTACAAAATATGCCACATAGACAAATTGATTCATAAGGTACAGTTCCTTCGATGATGAATGTTATATTTGTTTGTTTTTATTTATTGTGTTTTAATTAAATTCGGATCAAAAATTATTTATTTTCAGCTTACACGTTATCTTGGACGCCTATAACGGTTGCTGCATTCTGCTTAAACTATGGAGTTCTTCACTACAGGAACAAGTTTGACAAGGAAATGTTTTTGACTTTGTATGTGCTTGCTCCTCTGAACAGTCTTGTAAACCCACTTGTGTTTCTTATATTTAATCGTAAAATGTTTCGGGAAAAGAAAGCAAGGCAGGTAATCAATGAGGGACCAAATACTGAACACGAGATTGTGTCAGCTGAGAAGAAATGACATTAACTCTCGGACTTGTAGCTTTATCTGTGATAAATAAGCAGTGTCTACCATTTTTGATGTTGTGTATTTTTAGAAATAATGTACGTTCATTATTGCAAACATAATAAAGTTAAAATATAGCGTCTAGTGTTTACACAAGGCAAATTGTGCTTCACTAACCAGTTCCCTCATTTATATGAACTAAGTTATTACATTGACTTTAATATACATTTTTGTAAAACAAGCAAAACCAAATGGCCCATTCTTTTTTTTAAGCTTCTGGTATATAGAAGATGTACTGTATGTTTTTTAATTCAAGAGGTAAAGAAAATTTACATCAGATTTACTCCAGTAAACTAGAAATTTAAAGAAAGAGCTGATAAACCAAAATCCATTCTATGCCTTTTTTAATTCAAGAGGTAAAGAAAATTTACATCAGATTTACTCCAGTAAACTAGAAATTTAAAGAAAGAGCTGATAAACCAAAATCCATTCTATGCCTTGATCATTTTTTATGACAAACGTGGGAATTTTTTTAACTTTTCAATTGTGAGCTTTCCCTTCCTTAGCACAACATCTATACCTCCCAAGCATAAGGAGTCTACATTTTACAGCTGATTCGTTAATGTAGAGCATGTTGTTTACACAGCGACCTTTTGAAAAGTACAAACCACCAACTAGGAAAGTTATTGATATATAGTATTCATCCCTTTATCATAATTCTTCTGTAGAAAGGGATAAACAATTTAAAATTCAAGGTTTAATGAGAATATTTTTAAAAGCCTTGATGACTTGTACAATGATATATTTTATTTCCATAATACTGATTAAAAACAACTCTTTGATATTTTCAAGATTCAATCGCAATTGTAACCAAACAAGCACCCCTTGACCAATCTTCCAAAATTACATATTGTCTTTTTCTCTCCTTTCAAGATTGCGGTCATTGAGTTGGTAGTCGACCTGTTTTGAGTTTTATTTGTATGTTTTTTATAGTTAAAGGAAACGGGACAGATAAAGGGGAGGTTTGGGTACCCATAAACCGGTTTAACACTTCAGGTGGCTGTTGCTAGTGCCGGTACCAAGCCCGGCTGTCCCGATTTCCTATTGTTGTCTACGCTTGTCTATTTCGAGTTTTTCCGGTGTATTTTCCTGGCAGATTGTGGCATGTGATTATAATTGTCGGCCTTTGTAGTTGTTTCCTGTTATCCATGTTTTTACAAGTGTTATTGTCTTTGGGAAAACATGTATTGATGGAGCCGCTGACAATTTAATTTCTTTGTGTAGAGCATTAATTTCTTTGCCCTGAATCATCATTGAATTAAGCACATCACTTTTCATGTGTTCTCCCGTTTCACCATTTGCATGGATATAATGTTTTGACGATTCATTGCAGATCTTTTTCTTCTTTACCGCTTTAATTTTAACATTGTAATGTGATCTAGCATTTATGTCTACCACTGGTGTAAAAACAGTGACGTATTTAGTGACAGGATATACCTGTAGTTGCGACTAAGCTTTACAATGTCCAAAATATGAATCATGATTGCTTAATTTACTTCCTAAGTCCATTGAAGTTTCTGATATTGTGCAATCAACTGCTCTGTGGTAGAGAGGCCAGTTTTTAAACCAGATTAAATTTTAATTGGCTCTATTTATTTTTAAATAACAAAATACCGACGAAGGTTACTGTGAAGTTGGGTTCTGCATATGCGCATTTCGACAACTTATGTCTCATCAGTGCAGTTTAAATCAAAACGTTGGAAATCCATGAACCAAAATATGTGTAAAAGCTGAGAGAGAACACATTACTAATAAGATCTAAATAGGAAAGCCAAAATTAACTAAGGACAGAGCTATGCAAGAGGGAGATACTCCTTAGATTTTAACAAAATTTCTTAAAATTTAGATATTGCAAATTTAAGTAAAATCGGTTTTCGGGCCAGCTCCGAAGTACTCGCTACTGGGTTGGTGAATACCCTCGGGGACTAACAGTCCAACAGCAGAGGCATCGGCCGAGTGGTAACAAATAACAAAATACAGAGGTTTACTGTAGATAAGTTCTTGCATATGCGATCGGAACACCACTTGTCCTTTCCCTGAAATTCTGTCTGCAGAATTAAACGTAAACAGTAACTTCTGTATTTATTCGTTTCATTCAGCATTTCACACTTCCTGATTTTTCTCAAAGCGAGACAAATTTGTCGAGGTGGATAAGTTATTGACATGTGTCGACATTTTGTCTGAGTATCATGTCGTTTTATATTAATATCTTGATTAGAATGCACGATGTGCAGATGATTTAGACAGTTGTTGTTCCTGTGGGGTTATATAATGTTTTGTGTTGTAAAGAATTCCTAAAACGTGATAATAGACATGCGATCAAATTTAACGAATATGTTAAATATTGCAACACAATATAACATAAAAGTTCAACTGCAAGGACCCAAGGGAAATTTTTATCCCATAACAGTACATGTCTGCATGATGACAATTCAGGATGATAGAGAGTTAATATAACATGACCATACATATGATGATATTCTTATTCTCTAAAGTTGTTTATGATATTACGTTTTACGTTAGAGAAATAACACGTACCATGGATTTTTATTGTTTTGTCAACGGGCTAGAAAAATTTCATTAACCGATCTAGAAATTTTCATTAACCGATAAGTTACCAAACAGATCTTTCAAACCCACAAATGCTTCAATGACTGTGTGACGGAAGTTGTATGAAGGGCAGGAAAACTTTACCCTTCCGGAGCACCTGATTGTTAATATTACGGTGTTAGTTTGACGTCTTTGTGTTAGAGCTCGTTCTCCCCGTTGGTATTTCCTTGGGTTTCCTTTTTGCTCTTCTGCTTTGATTGTTTACGTGGTGGAGGTATTTCCGTGTTCACCATCTGTTTCTATTGGCTGTTATCTTTCTGGTTTTTGCCTTCGTAATTTCATTCTAAGTAAATCTCTCTCTCTCTCTCTCTCTCTCTCTCTCTCGCTTTAAATTAACCGTGTAAAGATTTATCAGGTTATTCCAAACATACTTCTACATTGTACTGGAAAATTATTGCTTCATATTTTAGAGGAACCGGTCGGTATAAACAACATCAATTGCATATTGTCCAATTACATATTATCATGAAGTAAATTTCCTTTGATCAAGAAGTATTTTCCCGCAAATTTTATTGATTTTGATAAAGAGCCATTAAACCACAGTTTATATTGTATTATTTCTCGGTTATGGTAATCAAATAATATTTAACCTGAACAAATACAATCATGAAATAACTCCTAGACACCAGGTCTAATTAATGATAAATACAGATAGATGTATATACATGTACATTATAAAAATATAGCTGTATAAAATATATAAATTTGAAGAGATGTCCTTTACATAGAAAATTGTTTAATTGTTTGGAGGTCCATGCCAAAAGGTACAAATGGAAGTCAAAATAATATTAAATGTTCTGAATAACAAGTCATGTAGAGATAAAACATTTTTCCAAATAATCCATATAAAATATCATGTAACTATTGATATTTTCCGCTGAATGTATGGGTTTGTTATTTTATGACACTGAAATATAAATCGGAATAACCTATAAAGCTCTTACAGGAAGATTTGATAAATTGTTACATGGATGTGATTTTGTCTGAGTATTATTTACTTTTTGTCTATAATTCGTTCGTTATTTAATTTGTTACACATGTTTTAGTATCCCTCTTGTCAACACATTACGTGTCTTTCAAAAAACATCCGTACTTGAAAAAAGAAAAACGACTGATTTTTGTTTTCTTTTTTAGAAACCAAAGGACAAGGTAGGATAAGGGCGATAACCGGCCTCCTTCTCAAATAACTCAATATTGACTAATTTTCAAAATTTGAAAATGATCACAAAAATATGATGCAATTGTGATTCGACCTATTTTTTGTTGTCTAGCAACCTAAAATTTATCTTATCCAACAGAATCAAGTTTTAACACCCGTAAGTCAAAAAAAATGTAGAATATCGCTGCAATCTCAATCCAGTTCATATTACAACTAATAAGACTATAACACATACATCCGAACAAACATTTTTCATTGATCATCTTCTTATCAACATTAACTTATCCTTTGCAACGGCTAACATGTCAATTTTTCAGCAATTTATTGTGCTTTTTTTTTAGTATCCAAACAATATATCCTGATTTACGCTTATACCTTCTTGTTAAACAGTAAAAATCTCCCTAGCAACGGCGGATTTTCCATAGCAACCAAACCTTTTCTCGAGCAATGCTTTTATTTTTCATGTAGAAGTCATAAATTGATTTTGCGTATTCAAATATGAAATCAAAAGGTTGTAAAAATAGTTTCACATTCTTCTGTGCTAGAGCCATCTTATTTTAATATAGTAAACACGAAATGATGTCTTCTATGGGGTCATAATATTATGTTTTTGTTACCAAACTATGCTCTGAGTACGGGAATGTTTCATAATATAAAATCACAAATATCTTTTCAATTGTTTTACATATTTGATTCTTAAACACGCCTCATCGACGTATTTTTACCATGGTGACCAGCGCGGATTTAATTGTTGTATAAGGGCACGTGACCCCTTAAAACCGGACAAATGTATTGGGGGAGGGGGGGGGGTAAAATCAAGATTTTTGGCCAATATTTGTCCAAACAATATTGCGCCACGCTAGGCTCCGTAATTTTTTTTTTAATTGCGCTCTCACTTCAAATCCTGCCGGTTCCCCATGCAACTAATGTATTTTCCTTCAAAATGGTTTTTATGGCCCCAGATCGAGGATCGGGGGCATATTTTTTGTCCAGTCTGTGTCTGTCTGTCTGTCTGTCCGTGCGTCCGAAACTTAAGCCTTGGATACAACTTTTGACCTATTAAAGATAGACTAATAATATTCGGCAAGTGTTTAGATCTAGTCAAGGGGAAAATAAATATGATTAATGATAGGTTAGGTCTGTGGACAAGGTCACAGAGGTCAAAATAGAAGATTCCATTTTCATATGTTTTGTATGCAAAGAAAGATAACTCTTAACTGAAATATGAAGATAAAAACTTTAAAAAAAAATAGGTGCTGGGGATATATATAATTGATTGTTTAATATAATAATGAAAATTTTACCCTAGAATATAATTTTACTGATGACCTTTTAAATTAATACTAATTAACAACTTATTTTTTCCTTAAACAATCGGACGCATTTCACTTGCAAAACTACCAAACAATCATTATTTGTCTCTGCTCGTCGTTAGTAAAGACTATACAAAAAAGTCAATTCTTTGACAGAATCGGTATATTAAAAATGAGGCATGCAAGATTTCAGAGAAAAAAAAATAATGATGAGAATCCTCTCCGTGAAAATAATGACAGATTTTTTTACAATACATCAGAATCGCCTTTCGGATTAAAGTATGAATACGCGTAGGGCTTTAGCGCATAGGGCTCTAAAGAAAATGTCCTCAGATTGTTTGTTTTATTTTTGTAAGCTTATACGGAATAAGGTTTGAATAGTAAGATTTGATTGAAAACATTTTTTTTTAGTTAATAAATGTACGTATCTTGCAACTGGGCTCGAACCTGTAACCGTATTACGAGAAATATGCCACGGTGCCAAATATTACTGGAAGTGTAATAAAAATTTCATCTAAAAATATTTTCAATTTAAAAAAAACTAAACAAAAATACAAAGCTCCGTAGCAGACGACTCTCTTTCAATTGATGATTAGTCAGTTGCACAGGTGGTCACGCCGATAAGTACCACCCACTTGTCGATCAGATCAAAACTCTGCCTCCCGTACGTGATGACTGATGATGATTGACGTCAATCAATAGTCCTCACAACAGCAGTGCTTACTATTGCAATAGTGCAGTCAACGTCATTTATTTTTATAACTATGTGAAAATATAACCGTTTTACTATAAAAGAACTTTCTTACAGGAAGTACAATGATTATATAACAAGAAAAGATATGGTTGCAACCATATCAAATGATAACTGGATTTAAATCTTATTTCATCAACGGATGTGTATGTTATTTTGGTTATATGATCTTATATTGATTTATTTCATATATGCGGGAAAATGGTCAGCTTCAAACACCACAATACATTGCTATATGGAAATTTAAAAAATGCAAACTACAAACCAGCAGCATAATCACATGTTGCAGAAGAGTATGCATGATCTGAGCCACATGTGGTAGCCATCATACAGCCAGCTAAGATGTGTTATTGAAATATATGTTGGGTAACTGATTCTTTAGTATCATCTTTTAAATCAGAAGATTAATTTTATAAAAACCATGGTTTGTTTTCCGGGGTATGTTACTTTGTTATTCTCAAATAGTAGGATAAAATCCGTCACACATTGATTGCGTACATAACACAAAAGTTGCCATGAAATACAGGGTAAAACAGGTCAGCATAATTTTTAACAATATCCAATTGCACACTATAAACGAAAGAGGGACAACTCTTTCCAAAATTAACATCACGGAAGTTAAATTTACATGCGAGAGATTCAACTGGAATTATTTGATACAATGGCAGTATTAATTGATAATCATTGTGAAATACGTAATATTTATTACACACCTTTAATAACATGAATAATATAACAAATGGGTGATAATAATAGGAAGCTGTAGTAAATCAATGTCAAATAAATGTCGCAAAGTGTCTAGAGTGAGAGCAGTGAGAACAAATGGCGTAGTAATATAGACACAGGTAAATAAGAGCTTAAATAAAATCAAAACATTGCTCCTTGGCATATACATATAGAAAAACATTTCATAATTCAATTGGGTACAAAAAGATTTATAAACTGCCGTTAAATCACTGTTAAAAAATAATACAATACGGCACTATATTTTGCACATGAATATAACGGTAGTTAGGTACCAAAGATAGTAATAACTCACGTGAGATATTATGCCGGGATTCCAGTTATGATAATGTTGTGTGTTTACATTGACTATGCGAAAATAGTAGCCAGGGTGATGGACAATAGTGCTCTCCCCTTCGGGTCGTGCACTATTGTCCATCACCCTGGCTACTATTTTCGCATAGTCAATGTAAAACGCAACTTTATTATATGAATACATTGTATGAAGCATGCAATATTGAAAGGGAAAATGCAATATAACTGCCTCTATTCATTGGGAACTAAGGGATCCCGTAACAAAAATGACCTTCCCCATTCTTTATCCACGACTTACGCGAGGAAAAAACTTACGTTACGCGAAGTTTTGCTCACACTTAAGTTATTTTTGTTAATATTTTACGAAACGATATGGAGTAAATGAACATGAGACCATAACACATATGTTAACTCCAACTGCAACAATTTTAATGAGCTGTATGGCCATATGTTTTGTCTTTCACATGCTGTCTCAATTCGTTTTGAATATAAATTCCTTTTTTTTCTGCATCTTGGCTTTGGTATCTGTTTGTCCATGTATTAAGGTAATAAAAATATCTCTAAATGATAAAACATTTATCTATAACACGTGTATTAGGTCATAGATTGTCTTTGTGTGTGAAAACGCCCACCGACGCTCTCTGCCTACTGTACCCGCATTTCGCGGAATGTCACCTATGACGTTCCGTAACCGATATTCTATTACTGATTCCGCCGAGGAATGTTGATTATTTTCAAGGATCTTTTTCGATTTTTAATATCAGCACTAAATGAACCAACAAAACCTTTCAAACACTGATAGAGTGACAAACGGAGCGTACGCATTTTGTCCAAATATGCACTTGGTTCACGTGGTCGCCCGTAGTAAAATAAGCGTGTGTACACGATGAAAATCACGATTTTCCGTGAAGATTCCATTTTTACCAAAGATAATGGGCTTCCCTGATTAAAAGAGAGCTGAAAGTATGGAATTTTGTTTCATTTACCATAAGAACAGGTAATGGTGTTCATAAATCAAAACTAAGTTTTAGGTTTAAATCAGTTTTATTTTCTTGCAAATTTGGGGGCCGCTCATAACAGCTTATCCTATACCCGCAGAAGCAGGAATATAAAAGTAGTTTTCATATATAGAGGTGGTATCTTACATCTGTCTGCCCCCCGCCTAAACAGTAAACCTGTTGTGCAAAACAACAAACCACTGAAATTGGAATTATTCAGGTAATGATATGAAGGTGATAAAATTACGGCAGTAGAATACCGAAGGAGCGGGGGGGGATCGCAAAGATCAAAGCCCAAATAAATTGCAAAAACGACACAAAGTAAAAATAAAAGACAAAACTTGGACGTGAAACATGGAAATAAAAAGATAACATTAACACAGTAGGTAACGTTGTCCTGCCAGGACATGATTTGCTACGATTTTCCCAAAATGATTTTATACGATTGTCATGGATTCGACCCGAATTTACAAGCGGAAATACTCCTGTATGTTGTTGTTCTCTATCATATTTTGCAATTTTTACTGAAATGTTACTAGTCTTGATTTGTATAATTAATATTACGTAGAAACCCGCCAATTTGGAGTTCCGTGTTGTTCCGGAATTTACACGAGTGCCCACTACTGATGTCCCAGATTTTAAACGATGTGTCTGTGAATTTATATGATATATAATTCAATCAAAATGATATCACAGCTTTAATTACAGGATAATTATGAATTTTGTAACCAAAAAATGCTAGATGAAATAAAATGAACGGTTTATTTTTTAAAATTAACTGTCGCAACTAGGTAACATAATGCCTAGTCAATATACATTGTAATGCAATATTATATACAAAAAGTATCCAGATAATTCATAGAAACTTTTTTATTCTTAATTGAACATAGTATACCACAATGCTGAGCCTCAATCTGATGCAATCTACGCCAAGTACATTGCTTAAAATTGAGTGTTTGACAATTCAGTTTTCATAAGAAACCCTACAAAACATAACTAACCAACTCTTACTATAGTTAGACATCAAATTCGTTTATTATACTTTATGAAAATTTCTTCTATTATTCCTTTATTTTATTGGATAATCGGCATTTGTTAATTTACAGGCGGAAATATTCCTGTATGTTGTTATTCTCTATCATATTTTGCAATTTTTACTAAAACATATGAACATAATTCTCAAGTTTGATTTATTTTATTCACAAGTTAAAAGATGAATCAAATTCATTATGATTATTTTGACACAGTTTATGAAACAGGGTTGTTGTGTCGTGTTTACAACGCAATTATGATAATAATCTCAATCAATTCAATTAAATGACGGAAAATCGCTGTAACAGACACTCCCAAAAAACGACAAAAGGTTAACATGTGAAAGATCTCAACTATCCGAGTCGTGGGCATAACTTTTTGTGGGACAGTGTTGTTACTTAAGTCTGTTTCACTTCCTTTAGATAATGGAAATTCTGTTCTGCTGACTTCAATATTGCATATTTCGGAACCGGATTTTGCATTGTTGTGTAAAAATATTATACACTTCTGGAACCACTTTTAATTTGATAATTTCTAATACATGTTGAAAGAAAAAACACTTTTTAAAAATGCTCCATGCTTTTAAATGGATGATATTTTCCGCTCACAATTATCAACTGGACTGGACCATTCTGAAATAGGTATAGGCAGGTATATCTTTAAGTCAGATGATAAACATGTTTTACTTTGGTTTTTACCATGTGCTTGGACCCCTTTTGATTTAAGAAAAACAAACCTGTAAATGATATAATTCAACAAAATACTTAAACATGTAATTGAAATATACATGCATTAAACCCAAAGGAAATATTTGAAATAAATTGTTAATGCACTACTAATTTCTATTCGGTGTTTACAAACATTGCAATTAGTACACCTTGCTACTATTAGGTAGGTCAACTCGGGTCATCTAATTCATCAAGTTACTTGGTTGCCCTTAAAATAGAACACTCCAACACTTAGAAATTTTCACCTGTTTGAAAAAAATGTGAAAATGCACATGATTGCAGACTTTTGTGCATGTCGTAAGCGGCGAATTCAACGTTTTTCAGCTATGTATGATCATTCTTGATACACGTAACAAACATGATAAAAATTAGTGTAAAATAAAGCTGATATCGTGAGATTTCCATTATCTAAAGGAAGTGAAACCGACTTTAGGGTCGACAAAGGCTTAAAACCATATTTAAGGTTAGTATGCCAGATTTCATTGGATTGCAGATTTCCCTTCCATGTGAAAGAAATCAATAATTTGTCCATGTTATATTTGAGTAAAAGTCAAAGAGAGACATTTCCCGCCATTTTTAAAATGTGAACCATCTTGAAAACAAGGTCCACAACCTATCAATATTTTAGCTAACTTAATACCTTCTTCAATGCTCTTTCCATTTATGGTATTAATCTAAAAGTGTATCATTTGAAAACAAGCACCCTATTAGAATATTAAAAAAAGTATTGGGAAGAGTTTAAGGTAATAGACCCGGGGTAACCATAGAATTTTTCACATATTCAATTTTCTTTAAATTTGTAATATGAAACGACAAAAATGTATAAATAACCTTCAAGAAAAATCTTTGAGAGAGTTCACGGTAAGATTTTTGAATTATAGTTAACAGAAACACCCATATCTAAGGAGTCTTAAATTCTGTTCAGAAATCGCCATGAGATATATTCTATCATACTTTACATGTATATAAATATTAAATGAGAATCGGCATTAATTATTCTTAATTGCTTAACTGCTTCAAAGAAATTTGTAGACTTAAATACAAGATAATCATGATCGAAGGCATGCATTTAATGTTGATTGGCAGTACAAAAGAAATTGCATTGTCAATATATTGCTAAAAGAACACCTTCATCCAATTTTCTCTAGATGAAAACCTATCATTCAATTTTCGCCAAAAACTGCGAACTGCATGAAAGACCTTTATTTATTTGACTTCTATTAAAATTTCAAAAAGATTCACGTATCTTACGGCTGAACGTCGAAAAAAAGAATTACCTCCCTTTCCAAATATTTGACTTTCACAATTATTAATATTTTAAGATACAATTAAAACACGGACGCTTTAATGCAGGTACCATGGAGTGCTACATTAACACAGCGTACCAGCAGATATTGCGGGGGAAGCATATATGCTTGAGGGGGGGGGGGTGTTTGACAATTTTTGCAAGTTCAGTTTGCACATTATTCAAACGCAATAATGTAAAAATGTTATATACCACGGAACCCAGCAATATATAGGCTACACGATGGTCAATAGAATAAAGATCCACACACTATAGTTTCTTCGAACACTTCGACATAATTTCAAACTTTCAGGTAAAAAAGGATATTTTCTAAAATTTTACCTTTCCAACCTGTATATGAATGGTTTTACTTGTTCATATATAATCAAAAATGCAATATTCATGAATATTCATGAAATGTAATTATTTTATTTCTATTGATGAGAAATATTTAAAATCTTGTGTTTCATTCATACTAATCACAACAAGTAATGTCTATAGAAAAAGGAGTTATCTTCCCCTACAAAAGGTCAAGTACTTTAAACAATTAATTTTGCCAACAGTAATTGCTTTATTCCAATATGTTTTGCTCTTATTAAAACTGCTTTATAGTCACCATGCATGGATAATTTCTGTAATTGTAAATTTTACACAGTTGTCACAAAAATATACGTTGCAAGACAGCTGAATGTCGTATATCAAAACGTGAAATAAGCAATGAATGGATATTGAGTAAATGCACATGGCAGAATAGGCAGAATAAGAATATTTGTGTATAGGAGAACTTAATAAAATTATGATATAATATTGAAATTTAAAATATAAATGAAGTAGAGAAAGTAGTTAACTATGGGGAAAAATCTGCGGTTTTCAAAAAACGTTTTTTGAAAACCGCAGATTTTTCCCCATATTAACTACTACCTACGACACTATAGAAAAAAAACAAACATGTAAGATT
>MJUU01036812.1:65098-83745 GCA_002080025.1 Modiolus philippinarum | reverse complement strand
TACTTCCCCTTTTCAATGTTTTTAAAAACACTTAAAGAGGCTTTTGACTGTTACTTTTTATTAAAAATTATTTAATAATTCTTATAAAATGAAAGTTTTAACCTCTTATAAAGAAATTATATCGAAGCTTACCCAATAATATATAAATAATTTGTTTTATACCTTTGTTGATCTATTGAAAAATAAAATACTTAAATGAAACTTGGCTCTTCCATCGAAAACTATATACTATCTGCAAACTCTTTTCCCCAAGGGTAAGGAAATAAATGGACATAGCATAAATCGATTCAACTTCTCTATAATTTAATTTCTGAATGGGGTTTACATTAGGTGTTTGAATGAACATATAAATATCATGCAGACTTTATTTATTTATAACAGTTTTTATGTACAAAATGTAATTATTTGTATGTACTGGTGATGATTTTCATTAGAAATACCTTTCAAAATATTTACATAAAATATTGCCCTTTTCACTTCGTCTTCCGCATTTAACATGTGCCCTTTTAACCATGTTGTACGAGTTAAAAGTGCCCTTTTTGAACTGAGGCAACATGCCCTTTTTGAAAGCCGGGGAGAACACTAAACATTGTCAGACTAATATTTTGCACTGCTTAGCTTTGCCTAAAAAAAGAGTTCTATTTTAAGAATTCTTATAAGAATTATTTCATTTGCATAGTAATAATGAAAGGATTGGAGACTCAGATCCCAGTGTTTGGACTCAAGATAATCTAACCAGGAGTTGCACGACATGACATATTCAGCTTTTCACATGTTTATACTAGAAACACACCCCTGACCAGTCGCACAACCCTTCCAGCTACACTTGCATCACAGGCATCTGAAATTTTATCAATAATTCATTTCAAGTTTAACGAAAGTACCCAACACAGCGAGCATGACGAATGAAATGATTTCGTTAACTTGACTTTTAGTTTACTTGACTTGACATGTTTCACTTACTCAAATCCACCACCTTTGTGAAACTTCAATGTGTGCATGGGCTCATAGGTACGTGAGGAAAGGATCCCCTTTGGTACCCCCCATTGTCCCTCCCCCTTTCCGTGGACAGATGGAAATAAAAAAATACACAACCATTCAGGACTTCATTTGTACCAATTTAACATAAATACACAAATATCTGCTGTTTCAATCAGGAGAGCTCAGCAAGAGAAGCGAGCTGGGCTTCGCTCGCTGAGCTCTCCTGATTGAAACAGCAGATATTTGTGTATTCATGTTAAATTGGTACAAATGAAGTCCTGAATGGTTGTGTATTTTTTTTATTTCCATCTGTCCACGGAAAGTGGGAGGGACAATGGGGGTACCAAAGGGGATCCTTTCCTCACGTACCTATGCATGGGCTTCATATTTTAACCTTAAATGAATTATTGATAAACATTCCAACTATTGTTCTTGCATCATAACTTTTGCAAACAAGTATCATTTTCATGGTATGATGGGAGAAGGTTGGGAGGAGGATGTAGAAGGAGGAGAGTATTCTGATACTTTGCCTTCTTCATTTTTATCTGCACGTCTTCCAACACTGCATAAAAGGATGAATAATAGGACGACAGCTCCCACTGCTGCAGTAACTGCTAAAGCCGGCACAGAGTTTTCAACAGAGTCCGCCATGCTGATGAGGTGGTGAAAGTTCCTTTTCCTTTCTCTAATACTTTCGTTCTGGACAAAGGTAAAGCCCAAAACTTTACGAATATGTTAAAAATTCCACAACATTCCGTAAAAACGAATTTAATAGATATTGCAACTATTATTTTATATATAAAACATCTAGTTATTGAACAAATATATTTTTCATATTTCGTATTACAAAAAGACATAAGTTTCATGGTAAATCTATAACATTTACAGATATAAATGCAATATCCGTGTTTCGTTTGGCACAATATTTTTATTAATGTAGTAATCACTAAAAATAGAAATCACCGACTTTCGTTTTGCTGAATTTGCAAGTGTGTTTAGAGAGTGGAAACTACGGTTTTAGTTTAAAGAGTTAGATATGGCTTCTCATTCTTTGATCACAAACTCATTTAAAGCAGTAAAAAGTTCTAAAGGAAAGCCACAAAAGAAACTGAATGATGGTAAAATTGATAATAATTTTAATTTGTTATGTTTGACAATTGATTAGTTCATGAACCAACATGAACTAATATTGAAATTCTTTATGTACTCCTGTTGTATAACATTTGCAAAATCTACATGAAAGTTTTTTCACTTGTATGTGATAAACATAGATAGAGCCCATCAATTACTTTTATTCCTATGATAAATAGAAATAATAAATTTGGTAATGGTGAAATTAATTGACCCATTTCGAGTTTCCGGAGTTACCTCCCCTGATTTAAAATAAGCGGCTAGCGAGAGTAACTTTTAACATAGAATATAAAGGGAAGGTTGCAGAAAAAAATGCTTTAACTTTGGTTTGGAGAAAGTCTGGGTCAAATCACTTGGGTATGATGTTGATACAACCCAAAAGTACAATCTAACATACTTTTATTGACGCTCACCGATTACCACGCTCACCTTTACAGGTAAGCTATTCTTAAAGGTAGATGTTTATTGCATTTGGAGATAATAGGATGTGGTGAGTTAATCAACATCTGTACGAGAGCCACAACAGTAGTTGATAAATAGTCAAGGTTAATATTATACGAACTATAAATACATTAGAATGTCTGAAAAGTGAAGCAAAAAAAAATAAACCAGTAAGGGAATGCACAACAAAAAGACAATAAGATTAGTGAGATTGATTGAAAAGGAAGATTGGACCTGGTACTTAAAAACATAAAAAATGCAATGAATAAAAAAGCAACAAAAAAAAAATAATAATAAAAATCATGAAAAGAATGAGAAAGATTATAAAACCGGGGTAGTGAACATAACCCAAACATATCCCAAAGCAATACACACAAAAAATTAGCTGCATGATAAAAGGTACATTAATGTACACAAAGAACATCGATGCACACAAGGCATTCGACAGACAATCATTCAAAATATAGAAAAAAAACATATACATTCATAGTTTTTACCAAATTATTTGAAAATTTCGTGTCTCCTGCGTGAAAACAATACACACAGTCTAAATCCAGGAAAAAATTACATATTTCTCAAGTGTCACGATTTTATATTTTTTTAACATAAGAATAAAAATCCTCTTTTGTTGTACTGTTTTGTTGTATTGTTTAAACTTAAGTTACAATGTATTGCGAACCATCACAATTTCAAATGTGACCCCTTGGCAGTTTATCGTAGTTTCATTTTATACTGTCAACCTATGATGTGTATTGGTTTGAGATATGCACGTGGAGATATAGGATTATGTTCTGGAAATCAGGTTATACTTATAACCATTTGATTATTTTGCCCTTTTTGAATACATCATTTATTGGAAGTGCTTTTAAAATACTTTTTTTTTTAATGTCTATCTCAGATCAGAGACATATAATTTAATTTAATGATATGTCTCTGCTCAGATATTTTGTTTTTTGTGAATTAGTCCTTCGCTATTCATTTAAGGCATATCTGTAACGTTGTTTTAAGTTGTAAAATTAAAAATTATTAATTTAAGGTTTTATTTTTCATTTTGTTCGTATGTTATTTTTTTAGTTGGAATTTTTCTGTTTGTGTTTTAAAGAAAAAGTCTATTTGTCCTTTCAGCGCCCTTTTCGCCAAACGTTTTGTTGTGTATTCCTTTACTGGTTTCATTTATTTTTTATTTTCTGGACATTCTCATATATTCATAGAATGTATAATATTAACCCTCGACTATTTTTTAACTACTTTTTGTGGCTTTCCATTTTCCAACAGATGTTTATTAAGTCACCATCACATCCTGTTAATTCCAAGTGCAATTAACATCTACCTGTAGCTTACCTGTAAAGGTGAGCGTCATGAAATGTATGTTGGATTATACCCTGAGGCTGTATCAACAACATATCCAAAAGATTTGACCCAGACTTTCTCCAAACCGAAGTTATAGCATTTTTTCTACAACCCTCCTGTTATATTCTATGTTAAAAATAATCCTCGATAGCCGCTTATTTTTAATCAGGGGAGGTAACTCCGGAAACTCAAAAGTCGTCAATTGCTGACCATTTAAGCCTAACACAATTATATTAAGAATAAGCTCACATAAATGAGAAATTGAATTTGGCAGATATTATGGGCTTCAGGTAAACAACAGAAAATGTAAATTATGTACAAATGACATCGAGGATGAAATTCATTTTCTCCTACAATGCCCAAAATTAATGTCTGTAAGAACAGACAATAAACCCACCATTTGTCACATCCAAAAGAAACTTAAAGAATTTGGCAAGGAATTTGTTTTTGTCCTAGCTGATAAGGCTGCTAATAACATCATTATAGTTTGTCGTAAATATTATATAGAAGTACTCCAAAAAGAAATTGCCAGTTTACATACTTCTCAATTAACCCAATTACCGGAAAATGAAATTACAAACATAGATTTTCTAACAGCTACATCTTTACAGGCTAAACCTGATAGTGAAACAGTTCCAACCATGTACTGGGTTCCTAAACTCCACAAAACGCCATATAAATCTAGATTCATTTTGTCATCTAGTCACTGTTCTACTACTAAAGTTTCTATTATCCTCACTAATACATATACTATGACTGCTATTAAAAACCTGGTTATACATTTCTGTAACAAAGTATATGAAAACAGTGGTATCAATCATTTTTGGAGAGTAAAAAATTCATTAGAAGTTCTGGATAAATTGAATGCTTATAATGCCCCATTTGAATCCCTTGAAAGTTTTGATTTCTCTACCCCTTATACTACCTTACCTCATAATCTTATAAAGGAAAAATTCAGACGTCTTATTCAATGGGCATTCAAAAAATCCGATTGTGAATGTACATGTTCTAATTCCTTTAAAACACATTTAAATAAAATACAAAACAAAAGAACTCAATTAAATTGGACTTGCTTTGATATGATTTCAGCACTTGAATTTTTACTTGACAATATATTCATTCTTTTTGGTAACTCTATTTATCGCCAGGTCATAGGAATTCCTATGGGTACCAATTGTGCATCACTTATAGCGGACCTCTTTCTGTACTGCTATAAATCTTAGTTTATGACCAACATCAGCAAAAAGACCCATCTAAACAGCATTTAATTAAAAAGTTGAACAACACTTTCTTGGATGATATTTTAACTTTAAATAATGACGACTTCAATACGTATTATAAGGACATCTACCCAAAAGAACTTACTTTGAATAAAGCCAATTATAATAATCATCATTGTCCGTTCTTAGACATCAATTTTGATATAATGAATGGTAAATTAGATACTAGAATTTATGATAAAAGGCATGATTTTTTTTTTTCCCATAGTTAATTATCCATTTCTGGATGGCAATGTTACATTAGCACCATCATATGGTGTTTACATATCTCAACTTGTTCGATTTGCTCGAGTATGTAATAAAGTTTGCGATTTTAATGAACGGAATCTTTTCATGACTGAAAAACTATTACATCAGGGTTTTCGTTATCATAAACTAGTTAAAACCTTTACTAAATTTTATCATTGATATAAAGACTTAGTTCATACATACAATGCAACCTGTTAACATCTTATCAAGGCTGGTATTTCACATCCCTTATTTTACGGTAATGTTTTACATTAGAGTAAAAGATACTTAAACATACTTATAAAACCTTTAAATCATCTGATGCATTAGGGTTATAATTACGGTATTGTCGTCAAGTCATTACATATTGCCTTCTTTGGTATTAACATTGATTTTTTGATAGGGTCTTTGCATTTTAACTAAACACATTCTAAATTTCTAAAATATGTATTGCATGGACATGGGTTATGTATTCCAGTATATGCATGAAATCATTATGCTAAACTCCTCACAAGGAGGGATCTTGGTGGAAGCTGTATACTGAGGGTACATAACTTAATTTGTCAGTTGGTAATGGGTCTGGAGCTGGCATGTCAGTTAACTGCTAGTAGTCTCTTGTGATTTCATGCTTATGTCTGTATATTTAGTTCTCTCAGTTTGATTTTTCACAATTGACTCAGTCCTGTTACCAACTGAATTTTACTGTTGTTACAATTGTTTTTTGATTTATCATATTGGCTATAGGGGGAAGTTTTTGCCCAATAAAACTAGTTTAACCCAGCTGCAGCAGGTTTGCGCCTGTCCTAAGTCAGGAAATTTATTAAGCCTTTGTGTGTCTTGTCTGTTTTCTAGTTAGTTTACTTTATGTGTATAGGTGTCTAGGATGATGTTTATTTCGCTGAACTTGATTACTCTTTATTTAGGGGTCGGCTCCGACCTTTCGTTGGGTGTGGGGCTTCCTCACCGTTCATTGAAGATCTTATGGTGGCTTTGAGTTGCTATTACTCCCCTTTGGGTCATTGCCTCTTTGACACATTCCCTGTTTCCCTTCTTTTTAGCTCACCTGACCCAAAGGGTCAGTGTGAGCTAAATTGCCATCACTTGGCGTCTGTCGTCCGTCCATCGTCCGTCTGTTAACTTTTCACCTTAAACATCAACACCTCTTAAACCACTGAAGCAAATTCAACCAAACTTTACAGGAATGATGTATGGAAGCCCATTGGAAGGTCCTTAACAAAGATTGCTCATTTCAGTCCGATGCGACAAAAAACATGGCCGCCAGCACAGAACTTATATTTAACATTGGACCGATGGGAAAAACGTCATTTTCATCAACTTCTCTGAAACCACTGAAGCAAATTCAACCAAACTTTACAGGAATGATGTATGGAAGGTCCTTTACAAAGATTGCTCATTTCGTTCCGATCTGACAAAAACATGGCCGCCAGCGCGCATTGGACCTTATGGGAAAAATGTCATTTTCACCAACTCCTTTGAAACCACTGAAGCAAAATCAACTAAACTATACAGGAATGATGTATTGAAGGTCCTTAACAAAGAATGCTCATTTCATTCGATCCGACTTAAAACATGGCAGCCAACGCGGAACTTATATTTAACATTGGACCCTATGGAAAAACATCATTTTCATCAACTCCTGAAACCACTGAAGCAAATTCAACCATACTTTACAGGAATGATGTATGGAAGGTCCTTAACAAAGATTGCTCATTTTGTTCCGATCCAACAAAAAACATGGCTGCCAGTGCGGAACTTATATTTAACATTGGATCCTATTGGAAAAACGTCATTTTCATCAACTCCTCTGAAACCACTGAAGCAAATTCATCCAAACTTTACAGGAATGATGTATGGAAGGTCCTTTACAAAGATTGCTCATTTCATTCTGATGCGACAAAAAACATGGCCGCCAGCGCGGAACTTATATTTAACATGAGACCCTAAGGGAAAAACGTCATTTTCATCAACTCCTCTTAAACCACTGAAGCAAATTCAACTAAACTATAAAGGAATGATGTATGGAAGGTTCTTTACAAAGGTTGCTCATTTTCTTCTAATGCGACAAACAACATAGCTGCCAGTGCGGAACTTATATTCTACATTCATGACATTGGACGCTATGGGAAAACATCAACCCCTCAGAAAAAATGAAGCAAATTCAACCAAACTTTACAGGAATGGTGTATAGAAGGTCCTTTACAAAGACAGCTCATTTCATTTCAATCCGACAAAAAACATGACCATCGAAAACCCTGCTGTTCAGCATTTTGTCAGGTGAGTGATACAGGCTCAGTCTCATATAACATGTATAAGTTTCCACGTTGACTGGATTTATAGACAGTTTATCAAAACCAGAGCTTATATAATTTATTCAAATTATTTTTGATAGAAAATGATAATAATAAACCTTTAAATTAATAGCTATTTTTCTGGGTCACTGTACTGAAACATAAATACATGTAAGAAAATGCCATACTAAAATTTGAATTTCATCAATTTTAAATGTAATTGTGCATTGTATTCTTTGTTCATTATGTTTGTTCCTTGTTTGTAACCGCTCAGTTATGGGCATCAATTTATTGACAATAAAATTTCTTCTTCTTCTTCTATATTTTCAAGAACATTTGATTTTCAGAGAATATCTGGAATTCTCTTATCCAAAGTGACATCACAGTGCAAAACTGACCAATCCACATGGACCAATCAAATCGGTCGATTTAATCGTTCACCCCAATGTAGGCGGTGACACTATCAATGTATACCTATATATATGTAATCTATGTAAAAAATTGATATTTTAAATTGCAATATAGTCGGTTTTATAATAGCTATGATCTTGAAATTTGGATATATATATGTTAATATTGATGTTCCAAATTTATTTTCTGAGTTTCATTAAAATATCTTGAATCAAAGCTCCGATGGAGCTGAATCTCGAAGCCCTGAAAATCTACATGTGGCAAAACTTCGTAGTCATCCAAAGCACTGCTACATACGTCTGCATGTATAAAGTTATTCCATAATACGTGAAAATAATCGGATAGTGTGATTTCGCATGTTGATTTCATTCCTATAAAAATATGCAGTACACTGTCACAGGTAAACAAATGTTATTTTCATCTGGCAAATTACTGCGCGATAAGTTTGTTGATCCGAGACGCAATATAAAAAAACGAGTAATTTGATAAACATGCATATTGTTTTCAATTTATTAAAACAACACTGTATTCAACTCAAGAAAATGAAGAAATATAACTTAAATACTAAATGTATATGATTTTGAAAGAAACTTGTGCGCTATATTTTATCGGAAGCACAAAGATCTTTTAGAGCTGTTAATAGGCTTGAAGCCTCATGCGGGGCACGTGATTTTTTCTTGCCATATCAATATCTCTCCAGCCATTTCATGGC
This sequence comes from Modiolus philippinarum, assembly GCA_002080025.1. Taxonomy (NCBI): domain Eukaryota; kingdom Metazoa; phylum Mollusca; class Bivalvia; order Mytilida; family Modiolidae; genus Modiolus; species Modiolus philippinarum. The sequence goes on along the minus strand of MJUU01036812.1, from coordinate 74,902 downwards.
TTCGAGATAAAAATGAATGAATAAATCAAAACTGAAGTTACATACAGTGTAGATATATATAGTAAAGTGTGGACTGTTTCACTGCCTCCATAGGTAAAGTGGCCAGTGTGGGTGGATGATGAGAATATTATCATGTTGATTTTTTAAGAGTCAATTTTAAAAATACTATGTGCAAGAAATTCAAGTGTTAAATGTCAATTTAAACTTTGCATTTCCGTTGTAAATGCTGTGAAACTACAAAATTAAGATATTACCTAAGTATAAATAATAAAAACTGAATTTATAGAATTCTATTTTCAGTTTTCAAAATTTTGATTTGATAGATTTTTTGTTTTTATACCACCACAAAAAAATTTTGAGTTGGTATATTGGTATGATACTTGCGGCTTCGTCGGCGTCTGTGGACACTTCGTTTCCGTGCGATAACTTAAGTTCTAGTTGATCAATCCTTATGAAATTTCAATACAATGTTTCTTGGCACAAAAGGAAGGCTAGGATTGGTTTTGGGTATACTGGCCCCATCCGTTTTGAAGAAAAGGGCCAAAAAGGGCCAAATTGGGTGTTTTCATGTATTGGGCTGTAGAATATTTATTATTTATCAGATTTTGACGGGGTTTCTTTCAGTGTACTCATGAGAAAATTTCCAGTCTGTAGTATGTCAACGGATTTACGTCACATGTACCGTTCATGAAATAAATGGGCCCCAATGGGGCAAATCTCAATTTTTTTTTTTCTTATTTTTAGTCCGATTTTAAAGCAGTTTTTTGCAATCAATGGATTCGTTATGAAAAGTTAACTAGCTCTGCACCATTATATTTTTGATATCTTGTTTCTTTTTGGAGAAATGAGGTTCCAAAGGGGGCCAAAATTGCAAATGTGCAGATTACCTAAAATATTTATTTTTCATCAGAGTTCGGTGGGATTTTTTTTCTTTGGATTCCTCTTGTTGTAAGCTTTCAGCAGTATGCCAACAGATTTGGTGTATATCTTACTGTTTCCAAGCTCTAAGGGGTCAAAGGGGCCAAAATTGCTACATGTGTATTTTTCAAAATATGTGAAATCTTTATTTTTTATTGGATTTTGATTGGATTTCTTTCTTTGGATTCCTCTTTTCGTAAGCTTTTGGTAATGTGTCAACAGATTTTGTGTATCTCTTAACGTTGAAAAGGTGCCAAAAGTACTATTTTTCAAAATATCTTTAATCTTTATTTTTATAGGATTTAAATTTTTTTTTTTACTTCTGATTCCTCTTGATGTAGCTTTCAGTAGTATGTCAACAGTTTTTGTGTAACTCTTACAGTTTTTCATAGCTTTAAGGGATTAAAAGGTCTAATTTTTATGAATTTTTATGTTCCTAAGGCCTACTCCGTGTCCAGTTAATTACAGTGTCAAGCTCCTAATTATGGTGTTAAGCTCTTTACTGTGTCCATATTCACTTTAAATTACACTTGTTCAAATTTCAGTGGTCGACATGCTGCGATCGTATCATGCTGCACTCGACATAGCCCTTTATTACAGATGTTGTTTCATGTAAGATTTTTTTTGGAATAAAAGTGGTTTAATATAAAAATTTATAGCTGTAGTGAAAATAACATTTTAATTTAGCAAATAATCATGCTGAGGAAACAATGGATGATACAGTTTGTTATTTTTGTCAATAAGAATAATCAGTCTAGGGCTCATGCAAATAATAAGTAAATAGCACAAGGGGCTGGTTAAAATTTTACCTTTTTATGCTAGATCTAGTAAAATTGAGTTATGGGTTTCTGCTGTAAGCAACCATTCTAGCTCCTCTCAGATTATGAATCCAAAAGATTTTGTACCAGATTGATGGCATGGATGATGTGGAAAATTACCGCTAGCATAAATTTTGAATAGCATTAAAAAAAAAAACAGTACATTTTGTCAGTTCAAATTTCCAATTTAAGCATCTAAGCATCTTCAGCATGTATAGTGCTAATTTGAATTTTAACTCAGACTCAGTATCTACATGTAATTGTAACTCTTATGCCAACTTCAACCTAAATTACAGTACATACATAAGCACATGGAAATGTTGTATTAACATTTCAAAAGAAGGTCAAATTATAACTATTTTCAAGCCATAGTGATAAAAAAATTTTTACATTAGCCCACACGTAGATATAGACCTTTTCAAGATAACTGCAGTCCTGAATTTCACATGCGCTCATGTGCCATTGAGTGGGTAAAATGTCACATCATAATATATGTGACATCTGAATTAATTGTCCAATGACATCATTTTTGCAGGAACTGTTTTTATTTTCATTTTTATTCCACTCAAAATCTCAGGAATGTAGTTATGATGAAAGGGTCTATAGGTTGGTCAATCATGAACAATTTTTTTATACTCTGCACAAAATTAACTTTTATATTCTGTATGTACATAATTATCATTTCTGCTATAGAAAAGCAGTATACATTTGTACAGGAAGACATGATATTCAACACTTGTCAACCATTCAGTTTTCAACTAACTTAATATCACTATTGTTGGCTATATTTTTTTTGTAATCTATACATAATTGATCCTCTAGATATTGTAAAAAAAAAACATTGGAGTAATTCTTGATTAAACCAGATGGCATGCACAGTGCACACAATTACATATTTACCCTTGTAATAATGATTGATTTTATTATTTGCAAAGTTCTTGTGTATGATATGCAATGATTTCTGTAATAATTATGGATGTTCCCAGTATCCCCTTCACCCCAGAAAAAATCTGTATAATTATGGATGTTCTAAGTATCCCCTTCACCCCAGAAAAAAATCTCTATGATTATATTAAGTTTTCTTTTTTCAAACATGGTGTTAGTTTCCATTGCAGATGTCCAGCCCAGTAAAAGCAAGTCAGACATAGAGGACGAAATGAAAATACTGAAACATTTTGATGTTACATTAGAGTTTGGACCATGCACAGGTAAAAAGAATATCAAAAGTTCTTTACTTCTTGAGAACACCAATTTCTCAAGACCATAAGAAGTAAAATCTTTGAATAATGGGAGTTTTAATTCTAGCTCACCATAGACCTTAGTTTAACATTTGACCTTATGCGTAATTCTTGAAAAAGGCTCATATATCAAGTTGATTTTAACTAGGCATCATAACATTATGGTCATGATGGTCATTAAACAAATAAATATGATTTGAGTACCTGTTACAAAATGTATATATAAATCCAAGATGACCGCCACTGCAGTTCATACATGTACCGGTAGTTTAATATTGGACGTAAAGTGGAAATGTTGTCAATAGCTAATTTTTGAAAACTGTTTCATTTATCAGATTGATATTAACTTAGCATGGTAACTTGATGGTTATATACATGTATTTGTACCAATCAGAAATCCAAAATGGCTAATAAAATTTAGGAAAATGTTGTAAATTGTGTATTCTTGAAAACCCATTTCATACATCAAATTGATATTACCATAATTGACCTAATAAGCACCCAGGGCGCTTAGAAATTTGATAAACAGGGGCGCTTATTTGGATCACCAAAAAACCGCAATTTTATCATATCCGCGACAATTTCCACAATACATTTCTACAATGCGTCTACTACTTCTGGTTATGAATTACTGGCTTCTTGAGGAATAAGATGTAAAATTTGTGCAAAATGAATAAAGACCATTGTATTACCATTAGTCAGAAGTGGGAGGAGGTCTGGGAAAGTTCTGATTCATCCATTTTCTTGAAATTCCGACATTAATATATCGTCTGCCGGATCCATAAACGTGAGTGAACTTAGCATGTTTGGGTGGCGCTTATGCATTGTGACTTAGAAATACAGTCAGGGGGCGCTTATTGGAGCAGGGGCGCTAATTAGGTCAAATACGGTAACTACATATTTTAACATGACAGAAATCTACTAGATGTTTTATTTTGCTACCAGTTGTTTGTCACCTCAGATTAAACTTTAAACCCTATTGGAAAATCATATTGAGCAGTAGCCACCATGTGAGCAATGCAGGTTAATATGATTTTTATGCCCCACCTACAAAAGTAGGGGGCATATAGTGTTCATCCGTCCGTCTGTCCGTTCGTCCGTCCCAAGCCAGGTTTACCCACAGGTTGAATTTTTTTTTCTGTGAAGGATGTATGCTATTATCATTAAATTTTATATAATTACAGATAAGAATCTAATTAAACAAAATTCATAATAAAATTTTACCCTGGCAACTAACTTCATGCTTCACTGATCATGGGGAAAAAGGTGTGATAGTATGAGGTTTACCCACAGGTTGAAGTTTTTTTTTCTGTGAAGGATGTATGCTTTTATCATTAAACTTTATATAAAAACACATTAGCGTCTAATTAAACAAAAATTATAATAAAGTGTTACCCTGGCAACCAACTTCATGCTTCACTGATCATGGAATAAAAATGTGATAATATGAGGTTTACCTACAGGTTGAAGTTTTTTTTTCTGTGAAGGATGTATGCAATTATCATTAGATTTTATTTAAATACACATTAGCATCTAATTAAACAAAAATCATAATAAATTTTGCCCTGGCAACCAACTTCGTGCTTCACTGATCAAGGGAAAAAAACGTGATAGTATGAGGTTTACCCACAGGTTGAAGTTTTTTTCTGTGAAGGATGTATGCTATTATCATGAAACATAAATACACATTAGTGTCTAATTAAATAAATTTCTTGATAAAAATTTGTCCATGCTACCAACTTCATGCTTCAGTGATAATGGAAAAAGGGGGATAGTATGAGGTTTTCCCTCAGGTTGAAGCTTTTTATCCCCTCGCCCAACGAAGTTGGGGAGGGGATATAGCGTTTGACCCGTTCGTCCGTCCGTTTGAACTTAAGACCATATATCTTTTGAATAACAAGTCGTAGATGGACAATGTTTTGTCCATGGATGCATCTTGAGGAGAACTTGAGGTTGATATATAGAATAGGTGGATTTGACCTACATTTCATGCATGAGTGACTTAGGTTAGTTTTTGTAAGAGTCCAGATCTGGGATATTACAACTTGTAGAGGAATATTGCAAAGGTCAACCAAGTGGCAAAACTTTCACTGAATCCAAGTCAAGCTTTAACACTCACGCCTACATTCTGTTACTTTAAAAAGACTACACAGTGTATACATATCAAAGGGAAAGGGTTACAATTGTATACAATGTGTACTTTTAATGACGGTAGATCCGTTTTGGAATGTAAGCTTGGGGTGTAAACTTTGACTTCAGTTCATTTAAACTTTTGCCAGTTGGTTGACCGTAGCAATAATATTTTGTATGTAGATGCGTCTTGTAAAGTTACGAAGCTCCAGATCAAAATTAGGTCACTTTGACCTACATTTCATGCATGAGTGACATAGGTTTAAGTTTTTGTAAGAGTCCAGATCTGGGATACTTACAAGTAGTAGAGGAATAATATTTTGTATGTAGATGGGTCTTGGAAGGTAACAAAGCTCCAGGTAAAAATTAGGTCACTTTGACCTACATTTCATGCATGAGTGACTTAGGTGAAAGTTTTTGTAATAGTCCAGATCTGGGATACTGCAACTCGTAGAGGAATAATATTTTGTATGAAGATGGGTCTTGGAAAGTAACGAAGCTCCGGGTACAAATTAGGTCACTTTGACCTACATTTCATGCATGATTGACTTATGTTAAAAGTTTTTGTAAGAGTCGAGATCTGGGATATTACAACTTGTAGAGTAATAATATTTTATATGTAGATGCATCTTATAAAGTTAGGAAGCTCCAGATAAACATAAGGTCACTTTGACCTACATTTCATACATGAGTGACTTCAAGGTTAAAGTTTTTGTAAGAGTCCAGATCTGGGATACTACAATTTGTAGAGGAATAATATTTTGTATGTAGAGGTGTCTTGTAAAGTTAGGAAGCTCCAGATGAAGATTGAGTCACTTTGACCTACATTTCATGCATGAGTGACCTAGGTTAAAGTTTGTGTTACAGCTTGGATTTTAGATACTACAACTCGTAGAAGAGTAGATGCATCTTGTAAAGTTACAAAGCTCCAGATAAAAATTAGATCACTTTGACCTACATTTCATGCATGAGTGACTTAGGATAAAGTTTGTGTTGCAGTCTGGATTTTAGATACTACAACTTGCAGAAGAATAATCTTTCATCAGTAGATGGATATGCTTTAGGTATGAGGCTCCTGATTGATATAAGGTCACAACATTTCTTGCATGACTGCCTCATATTTAAGTAACAAGCCAGATCTTGAATAGTACAACTTCCTTGAGTGCTTATATTACTAGACAAACATTCAATAAACGGGCGAGGGGATTAGCTGTCGTTTCCAATTGCCCTTTCTCTTGTTTATATGTGAATAAGGATGTATGCTATTATTATTAAACTTTATAAAAATACACATTAGCGTCTAATTAAACAAAATTCATAATAAAAATTACCCATGCTTCTAACTTCATGCTTCAATGATCATGGAAAAAAGGGGGTAGTATGAGGTTTACTCTCAGGTTGAAGTTTTTTTTTGTGTTTGAAGGATGTATGCTTTTATCATGACACTTTATACAGAAAATACATTAGGATATAAGTAAACAAAATATTAAAATATTTACCAATACAATCAACCTCATGCTTCACTGATCATGGAAAAAGGGGGGATATACCATTGTTCAAAACAGCTGTGAGGCGGGGCATTGTGTCCATTAGACACATATTCTTGTTCATGTCATGGTATAACCCTTTATCACTGTTGTCAATCACCCAGTGACTAGTTAATGGTTTCAACAATAAACTGTTTTCAAATGAGTGACTTGGTAAGGTGTAACTGTTGAAGTCCATTCCAACATACTGACAAGTCCCATATCAACGATATTGGTATGCATGATGCATTTTGCATACTTCTGATGCTGTCTTTGACCTGCATTTTACGCATGAGCAACTTGTTTAGGTAGAATGGTTAAATTTCTTTCCTGCTTTAATACTGACAGTAAGATTGCTAGGATGACAACTTCAGTGTTATCTGTGACCCACATTTTACACATGAGTGACTAGGTTAGGTAGATCATGTAGATTGGCTAAAACCTAGCTTTCCTGCATGCTTACTGACAGTTAGATTGCTAGGATGACAACGGCAGTGTTATCTGTGACCCACATTTTATACATGAGTGACTAGGTTAGGTAGATCATGTAGATTGGCTAAAACCTTTCCTGCTTACTGACAGGTCGATCACACCAACCATATTAGACAGGAGTGAAAGCCCCGTCCTTGATAAACTGAAGTTTTTCTATGTATCGTGTGCATTTTTGTCACATGTACATTCACTCCATATCCTTTCACTTTTTTCTAGTATGAAAGTTACACAAAGGGATGAAAGTTGCAATGCACACGTGGGGTACTGTCTCTGACCTGCATTTTGTTCTTGTATAGGAAGAATGGTTAAATGACATGTCCAATATCTATATATAGTATTTATGATGCGTCTTGGGATGACAGCTGCAATGCATGCTTCGGATGCTTTCATTTTACACATAATGACTCTGTTATGAAGAATGGTTACAGACCATTCCTCTTCACTGACATGTTCTACATTTGACAAAATGATAAGAAATGAGAAATGTTTTAAGTGCCAATCTTTTTGTGGAATTTATCATGTGTATATATTTTGGCATTTACAAATATGGAATTACTTTTGATTAAATCAAGGCTTTGCTGTGCAAAAAGGTGAGCTTAGCATTTAGTGGCTGTTTTTGATGTTTTAAATACCCAATGACCTATGTTCAAGTCTACATACCTGGTATTTACTTATATTTGTTGATTATTGCATATATCATATACATGTACAGTTTATCATGAACTACAGTGGGGGATCTGCAGGACTTAATCACTTCACTTAATCATGCTTGTAAATGTTTTTTCCATTTTTTTTCTTTTTTAGCTCACCTGGCCTAAAAGGCCAAGTGAGCTTTTGCCATCACTTTGCGTCCGTCGTCTGTCGTCCATCCGTCCGTCCGTCAACAATTTCAAAAATCTTCTCCTCTGAAACTGCTGGGCGAATTGTAACCAAACTTGGCCTGAATCATCACCAGGGTATGCAGTTTCAAAATTGTGTTCGATTAGTCCGAGGATCAAACAACATGGCTGCTGTTACTAAAAATAGAACATAGGGGTAAATTGCTGTATTTTGCAAATAACTCGAAAACCGTTACAGATATCAAAAATCTGACATAGCGTAAAAATGATCAGCATNCCTGCAATTTTGAAGAAAATCTGAAAACCCACCTTGGAGTTATTGCCCTTTTTCCGTAAAATTTTCAAAATTTTAATTTATTTTATTTTTTATTTGAAAAACTATAACAGATAGAGGTCAACTTTAAATTGCAAAAATGTTCAGCATATCAAGATCTACCTATCCTGAAATTTTGAAGAAAATCCTACCTATCCTGAAATTTTGAAGAAAATCCAAAACCCCTTGTAGGAGTTATTGCCCTTTTTTCACAGAATTTTTAAAATTTTTTGTATTTTGTGTCTTTTATTTCCAAAACTATAGAAGATAAAGGTTAAGTGTAAAATAATGAAATGTTTGCCATACTGTGGTGAATTCAAAATTGGTGTTGAAAATAGTTTGTTGACCTCCATTTTTAAAATGGCCGCCAAAAAAGGGCGGGAAAATTCAACATTGTCTGATTTCAATGAAATTTGATTTCCAAATAGGTATTGATATGGCAACTTCAAAGCTGATGTTAAAAATTGTTCAATGACTGCCCCCGGCACCTGAATAGGTTTTCAGGGGCTTTGGCTACAGAGCTGCCGGGCGCGTCCCCAGGTGGTGGATAGGGGAATGCCCTGTCTTTGCGGGGTAGTCAGGTCATAATACGGAAAGCCTGACCGCGAACCATTGTAGCCAAACTGTGTGGAGAAACGCCACGCTCCATGCAGTATAAAGACCCCTTCTATATTTCTCTAAAGAGAGCAGACGCACTGGGTGTCGTATAGAAGGCTAAATTTCCTGCCCCTACCCATTTCTCCCCTTTTCCAGTGGCAATCAAAAGTCGTTGCCCCGGTTGTCCCTTCCACCTTTATTTCTTTCTTCTTTTACTTACAATTTGTTTTGAATTGATTAACTTGGAAGATATTGGTTGTGTTTGAACTACTGAAGTTGGAGAGACTGAAGTTCAACTGTATAACTTACAATATTAGCCTGATTGTGGCAAATGAAAACCAGGTGAGCGATACAGGCTCCTGGGAGCCTCTGGGTTTTTTTTTGCTTACATTTGTAGAAATCTATGAAATCTTGCCCATCTTAAAGGGTATTTGAAGCAAATCAAGCTTTCAAAAAGGCCATTTTATGAACCTACAGGACCTCCTTTAATCAGACAATAGTTATTTTAAAGTTTCAGATATGCAATGTCATAAAGTAATGTAGAAAATCATTCCAAGTTTTTTTTATTATTATTTTGTTTCAGGTATTACAAGAATGGAGCGATGGGAGAGGGCAGAGAAACATGGATTGAATCCACCAGTTGTTGTCAAAGATATTCTAATGAAACATTTAGATGATGAAGAATTCACAGAATGGTAAGAAAATTAGAATGGAATTAATTGAAGTGAAATTGATATTTATGTTATTTTCCTGTGTACGACACTGAGGATAAATACTGTCTTAATGTTTTAGGGAATGAAGGGTCATTGTTTAACTGAGATAAAGTTTAGATTTCATGGATATTATTTAGGGCTGTAACCATACACCTTTTTGGCAAACGATATGTATTGCCATATTATATCTGCATTATGATTCATACCGCGATACATTTTT